>OMNZ01075631.1:0-34043 GCA_900303255.1 Lesueurigobius sanzi
CACTCTTACCCCGAATTTACACCAAGAGTGTCGCAGGAGCGTAGCAGCATGTTGCTTGTCTTAGGCGCGTAGTTTCAAAGCATCAATCTGCACCTGAAGTGTCAGAGCCACGTAACAGCAGAGGCATGGCTCTCTCCCTCTCTCCTCTTTGGTTCCACTCTCATCCTAAAATTTCTTTCCAAGTCCGACCAAAACCTCCAGATTGAACGGTGACTTGTGTTTAGATCATGTAAAGCCCTGCCCGATGCCGGTGTGGGTGTGCATGTGAGCGTGCACGTGCCGGTGTGGGTGTGCATGTGAGCGCGCACGTGGCGGCAGCAGGACTTTGTGTTGCTCTCACCAAATATCCAAGTTCACATCGCGTTTAGATCCACATTCAAAGTCCGAAGTGAAGCGATGACTGGACCCGGTTGTCCTGGCTGACTGACTATACCGCACACACAGAGGCGCGCGCACGTGCGTGTGGCGGTGATGTCACCAATGTGCAGGGAAAAGGGGAAAGGAGCTCAGCACCAAGATGATTTCTTTTACTGAGGTGATAACAGCGGAAATAAGTGCAGCTCTTTTGTATAAATTCAATGTTCAGCCCCAACTTTCTGAAACTTTGTGCTGAAGTGAGTGGTGGGCGTGTCTAGTGAGTGGTGGGCGTGTTGAGGCGCCGCTGTTAATAAATGAACACACGGGACAAAGCTGAGAGAGACCACAGACTCCTGTTTCCCCTTTTCTCTACATTATAAATTACTATTTTTTTGTACTGTATAGACTAGTTTGGTTTTATGCAGAGTAGAAGTTTAGTGCATTTTCCAGTATTACCCCATCAAAATGCATTGGGCTACGCGCGTATACGCTTCCAAAATAAGAACTCGATTCTAATTTAGGCGACGTGTAGCGTCGATGCGTGCGCCCAGCGCGCGTAAAACACGGCGAGTGCAGATTGCCAGACTGCTTAAAATAGAAAGCTATCTCACGCGCATGTTGCTTAGCTGCGCTTACATGCTGTAACGCCTCTGGTATAAATTCGGGGTTACTATCCTGGACTATTATTCATGTTTTAAGAGGAGGTAGGGGAAACTGGGGCAGGGGGTGAATGAGGAGATTGTAAAGGAAATTAAAAGCCAAATTTGTGATGGATAGGAACAAGACATTATTAAAGTTAAAAAGACACTGATCGCTCAAGTGTTTTTCTCTAGTCTGCGGCAGCCCTCACTCGTTCGTGCCCTCACCACGTCCCCGACATCTGCCTCCGGTGTCGTCATGGCGATGGGAGCATCTGTACCTCAGCAGGTGGAACCACGCAGCAGCAGTGGCCCGGCTGCCTCACGGGATATTGGATACACTATTCTTTTTAGATGTGGAAATGCTGCGGGTAAAGTGGCAGAGGAGGGATGCCAGGTAACCATGGCAACAAACTGAGACACACTCGCTCCGACAGAGGTCACGGCGAGCAAGTCGAGGCTTAATTACTTAATTTACCCGTTTATGCACAAGAGTGGGACTGCTGGGCTATTTGGCAACGCAGACGAGCTTTGAGTTTGCAAGATAATAAGGCTGAACTAAACATTTTATTTTACACTTTTTCACAATTGCGCCATTGCTTTCTTGGTGTTTAGGGATTACATTCTATAGGATGCGTTCAAGGGCCTATATTTTAAAATTGAGGTGGAGGGCAGCTAAAAGTTCTGTGCTGGTAACTATGGCAACTGTCAAAACGCAGATTTCTAGTCTTAATGCTAATTTCTCTGTAATTCCTGGGCCAGTCGACATGACACAAAACTGTCACAGAGTTCAATGTCTTCTCTGTCGGCACATATGAACTAAGGTCTAATTATTTTCTCATGAAGGTGTCCAAAAGTGGTCACAATATTCATGATGCTAGCCAGTAGAAAGGATTCTCAGCCTTAACAATAATACGGCAGGTTTCTGAGTCCAATCACTACCAAATGATGATCAGAGGAAGCATTTGGACATTTTTTTGGTCATTTCTTTGAAAAAAAAAAGTTTCTGATAGAGTTGTATTGGCACCTGCCCTTCCACTGAAATAGAATTCTGTAACGTGAACGCAACCTATTGTACAGGTTGTACAGGAACAGTCTGCCAGAAGGTGTAAGACAGGCCTCAACTTGGACAATGTTTAAATCTAGGCTGAAAACGGTTCTTTTTAACTGTGCATATGTCAACTGAAAGTATTTTATCTGCACTCTTCACTTTTAATGTCACTTTTAATGTAATTAGTCAATGATTATATTTGTTTTATTGATTGATTTTATCTGCTTTCTTGTAATTTCATGAAATTGTGAAGCACTTTGAATTGCCTTGTGTATGAATTGTGCTCTACAAATAAATTTGCCATTGTTTAGATATGGAACATTGCTCCCAGGGCTGCAATAAAATCGGTCTACAATGATGCAAGACGACCATGATATTAAAACTAAAATGTAAAATTAATTTACTAATTCATCGGAGTAAGAAGAAGACTAAAAATAACAAAAACTAAAACATTGTTTTCTTTTCTACTTATCTCTGTCAAGAGGACCTTGGAATTATCACAATATATTTAGTTTCATGCAGTATGGATCTTGTCAGCTAATATTGCAATAACAATTTTATGAGATATTGTCATTAATTAAGTTTTCATAAGCGCCTTTCTGGACAAATACAAGAACAAAAAGACAAATCAACATGTAACTTGTAGCTTAGGTGACTTTTGAAAACACCCTTGATACACCACAACTAGCTGTTCAAGTATCATAGACCTTATATTTTTCCCAACCTCGACAGCTCACAATGGCGTTCTGAGTGACCGAGACAAGCCTGCGAGTAGCCAGACATCCAGAGATAAGTGTTGAGAAAGGAGGGGGTGAGGTGGTCAAGCAGAACAACCTTTGCTTCTTGTCAACAGGATTCAGGAGATCGTTTAGGTTTTGAGTGAGGGGAAACATTTTCTCTGAGTTTTCTCCTGAACTTGAGTTGATGACACATGACATGACATCCCCCTTGGCTAAAACATCACAGCGCTTCCAACTCTCACTGCTTGCGACATAACATAAAAGATGCTAAAATAAGTAAGCAAGAGTAGAACAAGAGTAGAACCTTTGCAAACATGCAGTCCGTTATATGATACTAATTCCACACCTGACATTACCTGAGCCCTGTGCTCCAGGCAACATGCTTGTTATGTCCCGTCATCGTGACCCACATGTTTGGGAGAATTTAATACTAAATACTGCAGTTCAAATCAACTGTGGTTATGTTAGCAACACCAAGTACAAGTCCAAGATATTAAACAAATATGCTTGTGTACTGTCGGTATTTTTGTAGTATTTTGGTCTCAACACACAGGTCTCTGTACAACCTATTTCCTTTTGATAGTTTGATGCAGTGTAAAGAAGGCCAGCAACAAACTTTTTTTTTCCTTGGCAAAAGGCTATTTAGGTCTGTATGGAACATAATTCATAAAGTATAGACAGATTTTCATCAAACTTCGAAAAAACATTATGAATTTTTGAAGAAGAAACTGATAACTTTTTGGAGCAAGAAAAGGCTGCATTGCCTTGACAGGTCTGCCCGGTGCTAAAGAAGCTGAAATATCATGAAAACGTTTGCCAATAATCACCTTGACAGGTTTTCCTGTCGCTCCCACTGGTCCCAGTTTGATCCCAGTCCTGTCGCGAACACACCTCTGTGACATGTACAGTGTGTGGCGTTTAGACAGAGCTCCTGTGAAGCCTCAGATCCATTTTCCAATCCTTGGGCCAAATCTTGCAGGTTTTATTAGGAACACCCATGGCTTGGATACAGCGGGGTTTTTAATGTAGTGTGGTGGCACAAACAGGATTATTTGAAATTCAAAGCTCAAAAACTGCAGGAGTAATTGGTTATTTGGCACTGAATGAAAAGACTTTGATCATGTTTCTTCACCTGACGAGGGCCCACTATTGCACAACGCAGCCAGAGGTGAAACTCAGGTGGTAGTTAGTTCTGCATCTTCAAATTGTCGCTTCACTCTTTCTACCACTGATTTATTTCCATTTTAGTGTCTTTCGCGCCCTTTCACGAAGAACTGCTCTGCACTCATGCAAACCAATTCAAATAAGTGTCTGTATTTTCTTTGCCTCGGCTAGTCTCTAGTTACGACCGACACTGAGACACTGGAGAGAATACAGATGAAAGACAGAAGTGCTCTGTGAATGGGTGCTTACCGGCCCCTCATCCTTTTTCCCCAACAGGGCTTCTCCTAGAAACGGCTCCGAGTGGCACCTTGCCTTCATAAACTACGCTTGATCATTGCAACTTATAGGTCAGACAAATCTTCTGAATAATCTTTTTTTTTTTTGGTATTAATTTAAAATGAATGACTCTTTTTTCATAAGCCCTAACACTATTTTCTACAATTGCTCCTTGAATGTTTGTGGCTGTCTTTTTAACTGTATATGAAGCAGTTGAATTGTACTTGTTTACGAAATTTACGAATGTGTGTCTATTAAAATATTGTATCAGTGTTGCCAACTGCATGTCATGCTTTACACATGGCATGTTGTTGTGATACAGCTTACCATCCAAACAACAACTCAACATCTGTGTGATGAATGTAGCACAAACATATGACCACTGCAGAGCTGAGAAGCAGTGCCATAATAATAATAGTCATCAAAAACACATTTTGTTCCTGCTCAGCACCTCAATGTGCCAAAAGATTTTCAGCAACTCTGTCCTCAAGGAAAAGTGAAAAAGAGATATTACAACACTCCCTTATAATAAAATAATCAGGGTTTGCAGTCAAAGCGACACCTGGGTTTAGTTGTACCTTGGTAACTATGCAGAAAACCTTTTTAAAAAAAGGTAATGAGACTGTACAACATTGTTGTCCTTTTTTATCTCTAAATTCCATCAAACAACCTTGTTCTTTAAATTACAAAGATGTTTTTGTGCAAAACTAGCCAACCTTCAGCAAGAATTTTACTCTGGCTGGATTCAATTTTTAAGCGTAGTCTTTTCACATTTAATTATGTTCTTTGTGTTTCAGTCACATGACTTCAGTAGTTATGGCTGCCATTTTGACAGTAACCTACAGTATGTGTCTCCACTGACTGAACTCAAGATGCTACAACCAAAATTGGCACCTCAGGCAGATGAACAGTGCTGATACTTAACAGAAAACCAACGCTGCATTATGGGTAATTGTCGCCAGCGCTACTTCCGGATTTGTCTGCCTGGCGGATTCACACCATCACCATCTCTCACTCGCGCACACAAACGTTTTCTTTCGCTCTGCTCACTGTCGTCTTCTTTTAAGTCTTCATACACATCATCCGCTCCTTCAACAAACAGTTCATCCTTTCGTTTTCCCACACTGCAAATACCCTTTCTCTTCGGTCTTTCTCTTCGGTCTTTCTCTTCGGTCTTTCTCTCCGGTCTTTCATGCAGTTCAGGCACTGTCACTCGTTTGTCACCGTGTTTCGTCATGTTAATGCGATCAACCGGAAGTGCACATGGCAAAGAACGGTGTAATTTTCTGATCACAGCGCCGCCCAGTGGACAAAATTTTGGGAGAGCAGAACGCCCGAATTCATTGTACAGTCAAATATCGCTCATCTTGAATTAATACATTTTTTGCTGCAATACTTTACAAAAGGAATTGAAGAACACACGGCAAATGAGAAAGAAAATGTCATAAAGTTGAACAGGAAACGACAGGTGTGGGAGGCAGAACTGATGGTGGCCCCGGTGTTAATGAGCAGATTATGTTTGATGGAGGTCTGTTGATGCCCATTTCTGCAAACACCAACTGTCCTTGATTAAATCTAACAACATAGTAATTAAATAGGACTAGCATTAGAGGAATTGTACCAACAGGGATGAGCTTGATTTGTTCTTTCACTTATGATCACGACTATTATCAATTCTGCAGGTTACTTTGTAGAAAAAAAAACGCCTCTAAGGACAACCACGAGATGTTGAAGGACAAACCGTTGTTGAGAGGGAAGTATTAATCGTGTTGTTTATTATAATGCAGTGAATGCACAAAAGCTGAAATTAATTGTTCACTGTCAGACTGCAAACATTTCTTTTTAGGGTTGTAGCATTGAGGCTGTATTACAAATAATAACTTGGAATCCATGTCCAATTAGGCTTTCTAAAACCCTAATGTCAACACCAATAATTCAGTATTTGCTGTTTGAAAAATTAAAGAGCTCCATGAAACAGATGTTCTACGTTACTCTCATAATAAATCAGAAAAATCATACAGGACAGCTACTATTTATACGCCAGTTAGGAGTTAAGACTGGGGATAGAAAGACAAATGACGCGGAATATTAACCAGATGCAAGCCAGCAAAAATCATGTAATTTTACTATTGAATTTATGATCAGGCTGCTTAGGTCTTATGAGAGAAATCTAAAATAATTGTAAAATGAATCTGGAAGTACAAATAGCTTAATTATAACATCTGAGCCTAAATGGATGGAAATGAAAAATTATTCTTATTTAAATAATTTTTTGTACAAATGGTAGTATTGGTTGTCATATTACTAAACAGTGGGGTTCTAAGAGACCTCCCCTTGGAAGATTTCAAAGGAACTGGTCATATTTTCCTGTATTTTTGGAGTATTTTAAAGGAGTCATATTTCTCAAACCGTATGCTGGAGGGCCAGATTTAGCCCCCGGGCCTGACGTTGCCTACCCCTGACTTACGGTATCACAATTCATATCGTACACAAAGTATTGTGGTACGTATTGTATCGTGACAAAAGTGCCCTAGTAAGTGGTATGGTTCTGTGTGCATTTGTACGTTTACTGAATCTTGAAGGAAATAAAGAGTGAATATTAATGAAGCAGCATTTATGAAGAGTACCAAACCGACCACCTTGAAACTACACACACCAAACAGTCTGACAGAGACAGAAATGATTTCAGAGGTCCCAGTAACCATGATAAATAACTGTACTTTGAAGGTGGCTATGCCCTTTAATATGATCCACGGGGCAGAGAGACTGATTTATGGCTATATCCGAGCATCAAAGCCCGGTTATCGGCCGGCGCAAACAATAACGGACCGCAATAAGTAGCTAAGCAGGTTAACGTCAGTCAAGGCGCCGACTCCTTTATGTGAAAGATGGTGTGAACATCAGGGGCCTTTTGTTGTGTCTCTGAACACAAATGGCTGTGGGAATTGTGTTTCCATCCCAAGCAGTCGAGAGCCAGAGACAGCCTTCGACAAACAAAGTGAGAGAAACTTTCTGCCATTTTCTCATTCAGTTCACATTACAACGCCGCCAATGGCACACAATTTAGGTTTTATCATGACGTACTCAAAGTAAAGCTATCCGATTGCGATTGATATTAGACTGAGCATGGAGTCTTTCAGCAGTAACGTGAAAACTGTGGGCTTAGTCAGAAGAAGAAATATCATCCCAATACAGCCTTCAGTGAGCAGCAGTAAACAAAAACAGAGCATCTACTGATATTTTCTGACATGCAACACTGCTGAATGACTTACCTCACCCTAAACTCTTCCACGCAGGACTTGTTGCTTACAAATGATTGATTATAACACAGTTAAATAAAGTTGTGGGAACATGTGGTCTAGTCCTGTTTGAAAAGAGAGATAGGCCCAGCTTGTTTACAGCACTGACTCACTGGCTTCACAGCGATGACAACAACACGCTGCTCCACTTACATCAGCCGCATGACTATTCCGTTCTACACTGTTACACCGTGGGCTGATCTGATCTACTCAATATGTCCGTATTGAGGTTATGCACTGTTCAGATCAAAAGAGAAATAGAACCTTCAACATTGCAAAAAAGAGAAGCAAGGAGTGCTCAGGGGCTCAATAATGTAGCAGGAACCGGTGCTCTTCTGATGGGGCTTCAACATTGCAAATTGAGTGGCAAAACAATGAGTAACAATTCAAACTTTTTACTCATTGTAGACTGTGTTTTGTTCAATCTCTCCAGTTTAATAGGGTAAATGCTTCACTAGTCCGTTTTATTGTCTCATTGTGCCAGGTTTTATCATGTCGGCTGCCCCTTTAATCACGCACCAAATGCACAACGATAGCACCAAACCAGCTCGCACCCGAAAACTTACTGGGACTCTTGATGAAAATGATGAAGCGGAGTCAGATCTATCAGGGCGAGAACATGTTACTAACCTGGAGAGAAAAGAGCTAGCCTATTAAACTAGACGCACCCTAGTAGCCAAAAATATTTTTTGCCTGGCAGGTTGGTCGAGCGTTGCACCATAGGAGTTGCTCGTAGCCTCCAATCACAACGCTCTATCTATCTATGTTGCAAGTTTTTCTTTTTGTTTTTTTGTTTTTGGAATCTTTGAGGTGGGCTTAGCAGGATGACGAGTCGGTTTCGCTCTGAGGTTGTTATTGCCAATCGTTTTTTGTCTCAGTAAGCTATCATAAATCGGATCCAGCTGGTAACGTAGACCTCCATTGCGATTCATCGCTGGATTTTCCTTTTTAACAAAAATGGCTTCTTTGACTCCTCTCTCCAAGTATTTTCTTTCTTTCGATAAGACCCTAACCTCACTGTCCTCAAATGAATGTTTGTTGGCTTTCAGATATGGTTGATACAGCCATAGGCAAGTACCAACGACTTAGAGAGTAGCTCAGGGAAACAATGGACCCTCGTTAAGTACTGTGGGCCTGTGGGCTGACTCCTCCTGCTGGTTCACTGGCTTTATAAACCCACAGCGTGCTCCAGGCCTTCAGTAGCTGATGACGATCTTTGGAGTAAGATCGAAAGTCCTACACTTCAACTACAGAGTACAGATGAAGACTGAAGAATTTTTGCCTACGAAAACTCCCGTTTAGTTTGACACAAATAGTTCTCCCTGATGTGGTAAAAGTAAAGCCTTGTGACAGTTTCTGCCCGTTGCTTCTTGATGAGTCCATACGTGATTTCAAACGTGTTTCAGCAGCTCATTAGATGTAAACAAGAGAGCCATTTCTACTGTGGACTCACGGTCATGAACGTGATGCGCCCCGGTTTGACTGACAGGCAGTTTGAGAGACCCAGTTTTTAGGGTTGGGCGGTTCGGGTTTGATTTTCATCATCGGGTTGGGGCGGGTCAGAAAAAAGCCAATCCACGCATCGCTAGCACAAACATATGTCCAGAGACTATGGTGGACCCCAATTTCTCTTTCAAATTTTTCCCCACATAGTCTAAAGATAAGATGAAGAATAAATATGACAAACTACACTTTTTGATTCTTAAATTATAGACAGAAAAATATACAGCACTGATCTAAAAGAACTGTTTGAAATAAAATTGAGGCATACTTGTACATACATCATTTTACAAAACAATGTTACAAACCATAGGCATCTGCATCCTATTCTAAGGAGAACTCTGGGGGAAACATTGCTCACGCTGTGCTTCTCCTGGATGGATAGAAATGTCCACTGTGACCCACTGTAAATCTTGATTTAAAAACATAAATTGCTAAATTAAATCATAATCACAACAATTTCAGTAAGTTTGTCAAACAAAGTGTACAAGCATCATTTTCTTGTAACCGGCCAAAATAATAGGATTCTGACTCACGGGTATTACGGTAATCTCATGTTAAATGCTGCTAATCTGGATTGGGTAGTTTAAAAGTTTGTCGTTCGTTAGACTGATTTAATCCCATGTAAAACAGCCAGGTTAATAACAGAGATCCACATTACCAAGGAGATTAGACGACATTCAGAGCAGCGTGCTACTAAAGCTCCAGCAAACAGGAGCCATCTCTCAGTGAAAAGTTGGATGGTACTTTTCAAATGCGCCAGAGTTTATAGATCCCTGAATGAGGCCAAAATAGCGGAATAACCTTTGTTCTCTCTGAAGCTTTTATAAGACTATTAACGGTGTGAATGTGTGAAGGTGCCAGTCTCACCGTGGGGCTAGAGGTAAAGGTGAAATTATTACCAGCCGGTGTGCTTTCCTGGGGACATCTTCAGCGCCATTTAGCCCGATTTTCCAGAGGCAGCCTGAACCCTGGTCCTCAGCCGAACAAAGGGGTAATTTTAAGAAGCTGAGGCAGAGTCACAGAGCAGCGAAACCAAAGATTAACAAAGTAACTTGCCTCATTACATAAATGCTCATGTCAGGAGGATATAAGGCACACTGTGATTCCTATTTTGTATCTTTCAGTAAGCAACACTTCTCAAAAAAGGTATTATTCTGCCTTAAATTATACCCAATCTGAAAGGAGACTGGTTCTTGAATGTTGAATCATACCTTAAGGTGGAAAAACACAAAAATTGTTGATTGTAAAAGGGAGCAATGGGAGGCTGCCATATATCACCTCCGAGTCCAAAACAATGGCAAGAATAAAACACTACGTATACTCAACCATGGTGAAATGTTAGTTGCTATTAGTTGCTAATACAGTATTTCAACAGTCACCTCACAGGGCTTTCCAAATATTCCAAAGATTTGATCAAATTACATGTAGATTACATTTAATCAATGTTTGAGATTGTTCATTTTTGCATCTTCCTGTTGATATTGTAGCACTGACAACCTTGCAGATAAAAAAGCCTCACAAACATGCCATGTTTTACAAGGCAAAAGGGATTTTTCCATCCACTCCACACCCGAGTGGTGGTAAACTATTATCTAGCCACAGTTCCCCTATTGTTAAACAAGCTTGTACAAGGTCTGGTGCCGTTTAGGTAATAATACATTTTCCGTACACAAACACAAACAAAACTTAATCTAACTTATCTAACCCCTGCGTAAATCATCGTCATATTAAGATTCACTAGGATCTAACCAATCGAAGAGAAGTGTGAACTTTCAGATGCAGCAGATGGCTTTAGTCAGCTCTTGAAGGCAAGGCAGTATAAATTTAAGTCTACATGAACTGAGATCAAAACTGTTATTAAGGCTCCGAGGAAATTGTGATGTGAATTTTTTTGGCTCAGACGTCGAGAAGAAATCTCAACACCGACTGCAGCTTACGCTATTTTATAATCTTCAGGAAAACAGACCTTATCCAACACTTGAAGTCCCACGTTTCTGTCCGATTCCTCACATCTGCTGGGCTTCAATAATTACATTATTTCAAGCAGGAGGCATCCCATACGCTGGACGGCTTTCAGGGCGGACAAATGATAAGGCACCACAGGGAGCTGGGAGGTAACACTGTGGAAAGCGCCTGAGAAATTGCTTTTACCACGTTTCCCCAGCTCCCTGTAAAACTCACGCACTCCTACAGCTGCATGCAGGAGACCTTTCCTATTAAATTATACTTTCCACCTACTGCTCGGCTTTGGGAGTATTTTATTTTCTATACATCTTTGTCATGCTAAAGCGCTGGTTACTGTAGATAAATGCCATTGGGATCGTATACGAGGAGATTTAGCCAGTGGTTCTCGACTGGTTTGACTTCAGGACCCACCACCAATCTGTATGACAAGCTGTGACAAAATAAGAATTGAATTTATTAAGGTAAAATACTAGATATTACTGTTGAATACACATTATATAAAGTTGAAATCATGATTAAAATAACTACCAGTTGAGTCACCAGTTGAGAACCATTAAATCAAGCTACTCAAAAGGAAGAACAAGTGAATTAGGGGAATCCTGAGAGGGAGAACCGATATGTGTGGATCTGTGACCCAGTTTGGCCTCAACGACAGCAGCTGGAAAAAGCTGTTTAAGTGAGTGGGCTGTACATTCTTTCAACAAAATATCAACATTACTATTTTGTTATTTCATCTTAAGTCTACAAGAATGGAACAATTAGACACAAGAATGGAAAAAACCATTAAACATAGTGCCATTTATTCTAGTTTACATATTTTGAGAAGCATTTTTGTTAACTTTAGCATTTCATACATGATGCTGGACATCCAACTAAAGCAGCACGTTTCTTGAACATATTCCCAAAACAACACTGAATGGATAAGATTTACTTTTAGGCAGAATTTGACTCTTTCTCAGTGCCCAGAATTCTCTAATGAGGATTTGAAACAGAAGACGGAGAACACCGAAAGAGCTCCAGACACAAATGCTCGACAAACCCATTAAGACATTCAGGCCAATAATGGGGCTCTATACCATTTGGTTAGAAGCAGATGGCCATTTTAGAGATTTAGCTTTTCCAATATTCTGAGCTAACAATGACTCCCCCAAGAGACAAGAAAAACAAACAAAAACAGATGAACCTGCTCACTAACTGGACTAAACCAGGTCTAAAATAGGGATATTACATGTCTAAAATAGGACTAAATCATGACTAAAATACTTGTGAAAAAGGCCAAATCTGAAGCTGCTGCATACACCACAGTTTGAGAAACACTGATCTGGTTTGTAGCGCTGGGTTTAGTAGTGTATTAGTCAACTATCATCATTTTTTTTTTCAATTTCTTTTTTTTTTGATGTCGACGAGCAACTAACCAATAACAGATTATTTTAAAATGCCCTTTTCAGATTTATTTCATTGTTCAGATGAAGGGCATTTCCACACATATTATAGAGCTTTGTGGGCCGTAGTTTCAGCTGTATTCACTTCAGTCTTCATCCACATGCAGAGTCCACTAGTCGCTCCAAAAGCCGCACAATAAACCACATGACATGACGCGATCAGCTGTTCTCCAAACTCACTCCTATGACTCCAGGCATCATGTGATCAGAGTTCTGTCCCTGGGCTAACACACACACATTCGTCTCTGATGTTGCGGTGGTCAATTCTCTTGCGTGTGGTTAAATGCAGTGAGGCTGATGCGCCTGACTGAGGAGAAATGCACTTTAAGTCATCAGACGGAGACAAAGGCTCCACTGCACAGAGGCAGAGGGACGGACAGACAGACCTTGCTAAAGTTGATCCAATTTTCCTCGGCAGAGTAATATTCCAAACATCCTGCAGCACATGTTCATTCAAAAAAGAGGAGTGAAACCGAAACTAGTTTGGCCCAAGTTTGGCCACCTTCACCTCACAACCGTCCCACCCGTGACAGAGGCTGCTCCGAGGAAACCTGTTGCAGCTGGTTCTGTAGATCGCGCCAAAGTGCTGTCGTTACAGATTCACACGGACTCAAAAGTACCGCTCTCTCGACAAGAGCTCCTTAAAAGTTTGATCTAAACACCATCAGTGTGAAAACAATCCAAGGTATAAAAAAAGCTAAGTGAGAGCATCTTGATATAAAATGTATAAATAAGGAGTTTATTTCATCTACTAAATGAAAATTGCTAATTATTTTTAATAGTCGGTTATTCGCGAAATGTTTCAATTAGTCATTGCACCTCTTTTGGGTTGAAAGCATAAAACAATAACCGTGCTGTTGTGCCTAACATTCCTACTAGAACAAGAATGTCGAGTTTGACAAAAGCAACAATGTAACATACCTCTCCCGCACATCACATTACACACCTCTACAGCCTGACGACGTGAGGAGGCACCTGACACCTGAGAGCATCAGCAAAGCTCTGGGTGCTGTTATGACTCACAACCCGCTGGCAAATTTGTGTCTCTTTAGATGAGAATATAGATGAGGATATCATGTGGTAGGGTGCACCACTTATCGCCTAATTATTGTCATTCCACTATTGGGTGACACTATATTGAAATGACAAGAAGCCGCTACATATCGCAAAATCATCTCGATCAATCAAGAAGTGGCTGAGATTTTGTTTTATTACCGAGACGCCCACAAACCAAATCGTAACTTACTAAACGAAATGCCAAGCTATGTAATAATGATCCTGCCCTCATGGTAATAAAAACAAGATTCTTTTGCCATTAAAATGTGCGAGCATGTTCCCACAGCTAATGAAGTGAGTGCTTCTTACCTGTGTCTGCTCTCGTCATGTCCTCCCTGTCCATGTATGACCACCTGTCCCGAGGCGTGCTTCCCCTCTTTGGGAGAGTCAATGTGTGGGATGAGCACATCCTCCAGGCCCAAGTCGAAGCGCTTGTGCTTAGAGTTGTCTGGGAGGAAGAAGAAGGCCCCGAAGCATAATGTGATGAAGGCACTGAGGATGAGCAGCAGGATGAACTTCTCTGAGAGCCTAAGTGTGGCTCTGTGGTGGGGGAACGAGGAGGCGCCCGGCGAGAGCGTGGGTATCCTGCGGCCAGACAGCGGCAGGAGGGCTGGAGTGGTCATGTTCGACACTCTGCAAGTGAACTCGGCACAGGGAGGGGTCAGGGGTCAGAGGGGGGTGGGTCTAATACTGCCACAGGTGTTGTCGTAGCAGCATTCACTGTCCGTGCCACGTTATTATCTCATGCCAGCAGAAACAAATCCAGAAACCAGGTGGAAGAAGGGCTGTAGTCCCTCGGTGATGGAGGTCAGCAGGACAACTGTCATGGTGAGTCTGAAAAGAGCATTATCATATTTATTTACTAAAACTGAACCATTTGTATTTTGAATTTGAAAATATATTGTAGAGCAGGTCTATTAATGATCAGTAATGCCACATTTGTGATCCAGTGAAATCTGCAGTGAGTTGATGAAATACAGTTGCTTAAACAGCAAAAGGTTGTCAATAATAACGTGTTTATAACCTGAACAAACAGACTGTGAGCACAAAGGTAGTATCTGATCAAACATAGCTGAATACACACCTGTATCTGCACTATAGGACTTTTGATTACCTCATCGAGTCAATACGAGTTCAATATTGAGAAGAAATGGGGCAAGACACAGCCAGAACAGTCCAGTTGTCGAAAGTAATGGATTTTCAATTGTAACATATTGACTATGCACAAATCTTCTGCATCGCGTTTCATTTTCATTACAGGTTAAAAAGCTTACTGGAAAACCCGAGCTGATTCGCCTCGTTAGCCCTTAAGACACGAAATAAGAGATCTGTTTTTGTTCAGCATCTGTGCAGATGAAAGAGGCTTCAAAATGTTCCCTTTAAATATGAGGTCGTGAAAAAACACCTTGAGGTCAATTCCCCTGTGGCATTTCTGTAGAAAACCGTATTTCAGCCTGGGATTGTTTTGCAGTAGCTTTCCACCGAGGCTATGATGATGCTACGATGTGCCCACAGTCCACACTGAATACCAAGTTCATTCCCTGACAGTGGCAGTCTGTGAGATGATGATTAGCTCATACATAATGCTAGCTAGCAATGAGTGGCTAACTTTACAAGTCTGCGTGTAAATATAACAAGGCAGGGACCCGCTAACGCCAAAACCCAAACGAGAGGTCAACCCACCCACTATAATGCTACTGCTCAGTAGCGGTTTAGCTGCTCGCTTACGTGCAGCTGATGTTAGCTATTAGCATATGTGGCTAAGGCTAGCTAGCTAGTTATCAATTGACAGAAGCGGTCTCTTGCGCTGCATCACCTCCTTTCTCATTTGCTCGGTGAAATGGGAGAAAAGCGCTGCCCCTCAGGGGTCCCGGTCCACGGTCTGGAAGCACAGGCTGTAGCAGGTGTCCTCATATCCGTAAATGATACACTGTCCGATGAGGGAGTCGTCAGTTCATAGCCACAGAGCCGTGGAGCTCCGCGGATGTCAAGAGCATGAGCGGCCGCACTGTGGAACTGCAGCGGCGGACTGTTCTGACTGAAGCTGCCGCTGCTGCTGAGAGATCCTAGCTATTATTGCCCGTCTCTGTGTTAGGGACGGTCTCAAATGTACCCTTCACACAACAAATACTCAGCATTTGTCAAAAACAAACTAACAACGCAAATGTGCACTTTCACTGCGCTTAATTTCGTCACAAAAGATATTTTTTTTAACTGGACAAAAAACACCATCCAGACCTAATTTCTAAACATAAGGATTATTTTGGATCCTCAGGGAAAACACAAAAGAATGTATTTGGGTTATAATACAAAAGGAAAACCCATTTTTGGCAAATTGTATATCAACAAATTATGTAAATTAATTATTCCCGTCTTTTTCTTTTTTCCTGCATTTAATATACAATTTGTAAAAAAAAATAATAATAATAATAATAAATAAAAATAATAAATATACAAAAGAAAGAAAGGGAAAAAATATAGCCTATATGTTTTTAATTTAACACAAATTAGCAGCGTGAATGGTTGGATTTAAAGATAGCAGCAGATATGCTTTCATGAGCTGTATTTTGAATAGTTAGGGACTATCTGACAATGTTCATACCCGTATGGCTCTGACAATCCGTTGTGTGTGTGTGTGTGTGTGTGTGTGTGTGTGTGTGTGTGTGTGTGTGTGTGTGTGTGTGTGTGTGTTTTAATTTATGCAATTTCAGTCTAATAGCCTACTACAGCTAACTGTTTTTTTTTTAATATCCTAAAGGCTTTCAGAAACAATATTATTTGCCATTTTTGCCTAATTATAGCCTGCAAACTTTTGCTTTTCGTTGCTTTGAAGTTATACAATTTCATAAATTATTGTGAGTTATACTGCCAAACAAGAAAGAAAGAAAAAAAAGGTGAAGCTTTATTGAAGTGTAGGGTACAAGGCATTATAAATAGCCTACAACAGACCAACGTCCAAAGTGCTGCCTGGGGGCCAAATGCGGCCCTCAGACCAATTTTTGGTGGCCCTCACGCCTCTTCAGAGATGGTACTGTTTACTGCAGTCTTAATAATTCCACACAATTAAAACCAAAAAGTAACATTTATTGTGAGACAGCTGGCATTATGGCTCCAAGCCTAAATAAAGGTGTGGGACATGGTTTAAACCTGTCTTAAATACAGATAATTGATCACGGATCTGTGGCCCTTCATGCTATGTACATGTCAATATCCAGCCCTCGGTGAAAAAAGTTTGGACACCCCTGGCCTACAATCACATGGCTAGACTATTTGGAGAAACACACTTCATCATAGCGTTCCATTTTAGCCTTGACTATGCTCCATCTTTTCTCACAGCATAAAAACACTGTGCCCATTATTAGACAGGTGCCACTTCTTCTGCCTCTGTCTCTGGCCACACTCCCAGCCCAAAACCTGCCTAGGCCTTTTCTCTCACTGAAGGCTGTAATTTGTCAGACACCTCAGCGATGACACTTCACCAGCAACACAAGTGTTTGCTTTTCAGTGGTAAGGGCCACCAAAGTAGGAAGCCATAATTTGTCATAGCATAAAACCTAACACACTTTTACCACAGTAATTTACATGGTTGAGACATAAACATCCAAAGTATAGGTTGTTCTAATGACAATGCAAAACCCGCAATGTTTAGGGTACAACAAACTGGAGTGTGCAGATTAAATGGATTGAAACCAGTCCAACAAGAAAAGGTTAAATACATAAAGATACTGGAAGGTTTTTTGGAGAGGGGCTTTTTCTTTCTAGCCCGCTGCTGCTGCACATCAGTTGAATAGAAAGTATTGGAATTCATTGACTTGAAAAGACCTTGCAGAAGAGTCAATAACCATAGCAAGGCCATTCAATTTTGCATTCAAAAAGCAGATTCTCCCCAAAAATAAGTTCTAAGTCACACAAGGAGTATTGGTTAACACCTTCCAATTTACCTGAGCATCCTTGGGCTTTTATTCTACAGTCATCACGTATTTGTCCTTCATTCCAGTGCCTCAGGGCAACCACAGCAGGGGGCACATCTTCACTAGCAATCTTTCTTTACTTTTTAAGAAGACACATGGCTTTTGTGAATAAAAATGATAGAAACGTTTACAATGTCTCTTTTTATGTTTTGTTCTGGCAGTTACAAGACATCATAAACCAAAGATCTAAAGGATATCCATCTACACTCGTGACAGTGGCTGCCCACACACTATAGAGAGCTTTTTCCTCGACAGGTGATCTATCAGAGTATAAAGTCCTGCCATAAACACAGCCATGGTGTTTTGCTGAGTACAGACACAGACCCCAGTGTCCATCATTACACAGTCCTTGAGCCTGGCCTTCACCACAGTGGCAACAACAGGGCTAGAGGGGCACTTTGATTTACAGTGTTGCCCCCTCAGTGAGTGAATTAGAGCCAAAGTTCTACCTTCACAGAGGCCTCACGATGCACTGTGCTCTGAAATAGAGGCTACGCACAAGTCACAAAAAAGAGCTGAGCAAACACAAAAACACTGTCAATTTGAGAAAATAGGAGAGAGGGTGTCTTCTGCTTCAGTGCATTTGTGATGATCATTGTCAAGGGGATGGCCATTGGACCGGTGAAGAATTTATCATACATTTCACACAAAGAGTACACACACTGCCACGTTTATGGAGTGGAAAATCAAAATGTCAGAAAAGAAGAAGGAACCAGCAAAAGAAATGGTTATGTTGACCTTGGATAACTACTTTCTACATATCAGTGATAACTCAGAGCATGCTTTCTTCTTTCTTATATCAAAGGTTTCCCTGTCAAGTGTTTGCTCTCTCATAGATCATTTAGTTAAAATAATAGCTACCATTATTTGGTTTCCCAGAGGAAAGGATATTTCAAAAACAGATCTCAATAATAACTCATTCCTTTCTCCTAGACCACTTTGAGCTTTGTTCATGATCAATCTGAGCCTACCGCTTGTTGCTTAATTTTGTCTCCTGAGAAAAAGACTGTACAAATTCTTAGATTAGGCTCCTGCTTGGATTTAAAAGAGATCTGAATTTTTCCTTATCTAAATCTCAAATTTTCTCCATGTTTATTGCCTTCTATTTGTCTCAATCAAAGACACCGGAGAGACTTCAGATTAAACTGAAAATAATTATTTTAAGGTTGTCTGTTCTTTTCTCATATTTTTCTCACTAAAGTCTTAAATTTCATGCAAGAAGTACAGACAAAATGTGCTTTCTGCTGCCTGTAGAAACCCTGTCAAATATTTTGTGGTACATTAGAAAGTATTCAATAACCTGCATTTTTGAATTTACAAGCTTGATATTTCTTACTTCATACATGCTTTTTTTAAACTGTTTTTGTCTGCATAGGAGACATTATTGAGGCATTAAAATGTGTCTCAAGTCAGTCTCATACTCTGGTCTCATGTGTTGCTCCGAGTTAATTTTAGGAGAAACAATTCAGAGACAAAATCAGATAAAACTAAAACTAAAATCCCATTTTTGTCTCTATGAGTTTAAGAATAGACGCATTTCAGCAATGAAATTTCCCTCTGGGTACTCCTCAATGTCGATAATCACGACACTGATACACCCAACATGAAGTCATTTTTATTAAAACAATGCCGATCTGGAGCTACTGTGTTGAAGGCATAAGATTGGAGTCATAGTTTGAGTGTTGAAGTGTATATTACCAATGGCCTGTGTCTATCATTGCAGCACAAGGGCAGACCTCACCTCTAGCTCTGCTCAGTGAGAGTGCTAAAGAAACATGTGTGTCTCAAGTGTCAATCCCACGGTCTGGTGGCTAAACTGCATACAGTCACCCCACAAGTGCCCCTGCATTTCGCTCTGTTGTGTGACATCGCGCCTAATGGTGCAGCAGAGTGACTTTCTTACACTGCCATCATCCCCAGTGGATCAACGAGCTTCTGCAGAGACCGGGGCATGATTGGTAGATAAACAGCATTGTTCACATGGATGCATCTCGTTCAAATAGAAGTCGGTATGAACACACGGTTACTTGCACTGATCTATGCTCCAAAGTATCAGACATTTCAACCTTTATCAATGCTTCTTGTAGATCATACAATTATCTGTGTGAATGTTTTCGTAAAATGTGTTTTATTTGTTTTGCTGAATTCCTGAAACAAAGGAGTCTCCCGCACACTGTAGAGCTTGCAAAACGTGAGATATTTTATTTACAAGAGTGCAACGTTTCGGCAACTAGGCCTTCCTCAGGCAAATGGCTGTGAGGTGGTGCCAAGCCATCTTAAATAGGAGTGGCCAGTGACGCCCTGGCAACAACCAGTTACTATTCATAGAAGTTCAATTTCTTTTTTTAGACAATTCATATACAGGTGGAGGAAACCATCTACACACTCATACTAAGACAATGATTCATAATTATGAATGCAAAAAACTATATACGTTAGGATAACTATATACAATGTGAGCCAAGATGCATGTAGCTCATACATAGAAGCTGTAAATATTATATATATTATATATTATATAATATAGACTGAGACTGCTGAATTCCTGCCGTGCAATGTGCTTCAGCCAGGTCGACATTGTAAATGAGAATTTGTTCTCAATTGACTCACCTGATAAAATAAAAAGAAATTAAAAAATGAAAAAAAAAACTCTTCTAAATTACAGAAGAAATGAGAGAGAAACTGGATACAAACAGGAAGTCAGTCACAAAGGTAGTTTTTTGGGGGTTAGAGGAACAGAAAATAACAAAGAACCAAAGCACTCCTCCCATATTGCAAATCTCCATTTAGGTTTTCTAAAAAGCCTTTATTGTACTGGGCTATACACATCATATTAAAATCTTTTCTTCCACGCATATCGGCTCCAACAAAGTCTTTCTCAAGAAGTGACAGCAGAAATGTGTTCTTCAATATAAAAAAGATTATCATAAAGATTAATATAACTCAGTACAGATTCATTTTCATATATATCACATCCTGTTCAATTTCAGTTTTTGATTTTGGATATTCTTTGTCTCTTAGAGTTTATTTTATTCAGTGTACATAATATATGTTTATGGAGTTTATTGATATATGCTAAGAGACATTTATTTCTATCTATTCAATTATTATTACCTGTTTACAAACTTATTTTCTTCTTTGATGGCACATTTCTTGACTTTTTGCACCCTCCTGTGTGATGGTACCTTAAGAGCTGTTGCAACAAGTAACTTTCTCCATTGTGAGATCAATAGCGTCTTATCTATTTCACAAAACTAGGCTGAACACTGTCTGTATTCATGAAGGAATGACACAACCATGGCAAGTCACTGCGTCTCTAGTCTTTGTATAGATCGAGGAAAGAGTCTTAAACGCAACAGAAAATGGAGGTTTTGTGGCCCAACATCTTTGGCCCATTAATCAATAATTTTGGAAATACAGCACGTACAATATCAGCTTTGGCAGAAATGGTTGAAAATACAGTAGTCCTGTGTACTTTAGGTGTGAAGATTTGGCGACTCACACACTCTTTCTACAGGGGTTTTCCAGCATTTTCAGCGTGAGAAATTGAATCGTACTTTGGTGACAATGATGTGCGAAGATGACCTCCCCAACACCACCAGGGCCGCCCCCGTCTTCAGGTCTGGGTGACACGGCTCTTCATTTTTATAACGGAGCGGACACTCTGCTGCCCCGATCGCTTTATTAAGAAACTGAGGCATGACTCACAGGCCCAGCCAGACAAGTGTACTCTCCACTCTCCAGCACTGGACTGGACTGGGTCTCCTCGCTGCAAACAAACCGCTTTATGGGATTCTAAGTGCGCTGCTTTGAGGTGTGAGGCTAGTTAGGTCCCACTCAAGGCTGTGTAAATGTATTATTGTCGTGGCATGGGCTCTACCTCTCTGTCTCTAATGGAGTTACGCGGTGTTCAGTCTGAGTGACCTGCCCTTGCTAAACGGAGGGTCACAGCTCATGAATACAAAGCCAACTACTACTAGATTTCGAGAGTGAGAACGTGAAATTAAGTCTATGTGTCATTTGGACAAATCACTTTGGGATATAGGTAATGTTATGCCAATGAAAAAGTAGTATCCCTAGAAAAGCTATGTTAAACAATTCAACAAATCAAAATGTAGTCATTTTACATACAAAATAAATTGATAAAATATTTTTTTCTTGTAGTACAGAGTGCTCATGCAGTTTCTCCTTGGCACACATCTCGCACAATTTCAAACTTTGGTGTTCAGCATGTCCATCTGTTCATCCATTTGTTTGGCCTTTACCTTAAGAGCACCTGTATCTAGTATCTACCTGCTTTTTTCATTTGAAGTACTTGCTTTCATGTTATTTCAAAATATTCTTTGGCCAAATGTTCGGTACCACAGCAGGAAAAACATCATGCGACTGGAACACATGAATATCTAGTGAATCCATCAAAGCAATCATCACTGTAAGTTTGGGGCTGCACTAGTTTTCTTCCTCTTTCATTTTATATGTATAACCTTGTGTGTGGGGGATGATGGAATTGTATATCACACTGGTTGGTTTACAGAGATGATGTATCTGCGGCTGAGCGCTGTCAGGCGCTGTCACAATATAACTTCATCTCAATCATCTGGAGTCGACATGCCGTTCAATGTCCTTGCCCAAGTTTTAGATTTCTTGGAATGCCTACCGATCATTAGGGCTATATCTTTCTGAGCTATAGATACTGTATACAGTACAGTAACCCACAAACATTATATAACATACATTATATAATAGACATAAAGGGTAATTTCACCCAATAAATAGAATAAAATACAAGCATTATTATTTTTTATCACTGAAAAACAAAATGAACAAACATGTATCTTTGCTGTGAGCGGCTCACCTCTCCTAAGACCTGACTTTACTGGGAGCGGGACATCTCCAGCTCGCCTTCATGGAGATGTTCATTAAAGGGACTATACCTGATTTTTTTCTACTAGTGGAATGACATTTTAGTATTGCAAAAAATTCTGTGACTATGACCCGAAAAAGTGACCCCGCCAATAGTGAAATATGGTCAAACTCATCTGTAACAAGAAAAACGATTTTTCAAATGTGTTAAGAAAGTTAGGATAGGCACAACTATCAATTTATTTTACTTGCTCCCTCTTCCATTATTTGTACTTAAAAAAAAATCAGGTATAGTGCCTTTAATGGCAAAAAATATGAGATTTGAAAAGGTTAGGTCCAAATCCATTTGATTTGATCAACATTGAGCAACATATGATCCAGTAGTTTCGCTAGGGATCATTTTGAAGGACAGGGTTGTAAAAAATCTGTTGTGAACTATTTTTTATCCTTCATTAATTAATCTCTCATTATACTGTATATTATGTATGTAAGAAAACACAGATTACAGGATAAATGGATGCAAAACTTTATATCATTTGTGAGCAGAATCATGCAACATGAATTTGGAAACTACATTGTGCTAAAGTGTCTGTGTAAAACTCAATTTTTTTTTTCAATCCTTCAAAATGAAGGACTGCCTTTAAAATCTTCTGTCAGAACTCAAAATATTCTGTCCTGGGGAGAGAATTTTCTGTTAATGTAGCCTCTGCTTTGATCCAAAATGTTACACAGAGTACCTTTAAAGAAATGCGTCATCACACCTGTCAATCATTAAACCAGAAGAGGATATCGGTCCAACTGCTGTGAAACAGATCACACTGACACCAGTTCTTAACATACAACCTGGATTTGCGTTGACACATTAATCGGTGGAGTACTTGCACAAATTTAAATATGTATATTAAAAAGTAAATGTACAAATCTGGCATCACAATGGTAAAAAGCATGACTTTATATTACTTTGGAAAAGCTAAGCAAAGCAACAAAGACTCAACTGGATAAGTTTAAGTAAATATGGACAGTCTTTTCTTCAAACTTTCTTGAGAAGAACGTTATTCCTGGTTGGATGTATCACAAAGATGTTTTTTTTTTTTTTTTTTATGTGCCCTGTGTGTTTTGTTCTCTTTGTTATTCTTGTAAACATGATCCCAATAAATACATGTTTGGAAAAAAAAAACAAAGACAAAATACAAGTCTACAAGCATGTGTCCTGACTGGGGGACAGAGTTGGACCATTATGCCCGACTCTCTCAATTACAAGGTACATTACTTGAGAGCTCAATGCCGCATGAAGGAGCTTTATGAGATTTGGCAGCGGTCCCTCTCCCCGGGGTTCACGGTGATGGCAGGAGCCCTGTCGTTAGCTACATACTGACATTGTTCAATTTGGCGTGTGCCGGGAGATGGCTGCAGTCCCAAAACACTGGCCGTGTCCAATGCAGTTAAGGAGGAAGTGGAATAATGACAAATCAATATCAATGGCCGGTTATAGCAGTCGTTCCTAGTTAAGTATATCTTGATGTCTCTGTCTGGGAAGGAAAGCTACTCCAAATGAGTTTTATTAATGCCATTGCCAAATATTAAAAATGTTAGTGTCGGTGATGGCAGTGGCTCAGTGGCAGAGCGCACACCAGCTGATCTGAACTTTGCCAGTTTGATCCCCGCTTCGGTCAGTGCGTAGTGATATATTGTTGTTGTATCCTTGGGCAAAACATCTCATACGCCTTGGCTCCATCATCTGTGTACACTGGCAACAACTGTCCTTGTTTAAGCTTAAGTTTAAAGAAACAAAAACTACAACTAAAAGGGCAACATCTATTAATATTATACTCACACCACCTCTCCTTATTCATACTAGTTTTTATATAATTACTAGACCTACCACCTTACCCCAACAAACTGTATTCCTTTTAAGCATAAAGTACTAAGTGAAAATGATCAATATTAACATACATTCATTTTCAAAAAAATCAAATAAAGGTATGGTACTGTATAGTGCTACATTTTAACATTCCCCAAAGGATTGAGTATTATTGAAAGTCTCTCGATTGATTCAATACGCTTGACTAACTACTGCCTGATTGGTAGGATACAGATAAGGTAACAATAATGTATGTAATAATAAAAATCAGTGGTGGAAGAAGGAGACCGGGGATGATTGTAACATAGGGACAGTTGTAACAGCACCACTTTGACCAGATAAGTAACATGATCCCATTAATCTGTAGTCCTTTCCTCTCTGATCGTGCACAGCTAATTCCAAGACTGATAGTTGAGTTTAAAACTGTTTTTCAGACAAGAAAGTCATTTTTTGGCTCCTTTCCAAGATATTAAAATGCATTTTGCACCCTCTTGTTTTCATGCTAGTTTGCGACAACACTTAGCTGAACATTATAAACAGCTGGGATGGTTGTAACCCATGATTAAGCAGGCGTTACAACACACCCCGCTAGTGGGGGAGAGTTGTAACAGAGGTATTTAGTTTGACACCTTCTCATGGTGTTTGTGTTGCGATTATAGGAATCTTATGAGCTGACATTTGTAGTCAACACAGCCCTCAAGCAACAAGTGTTACAATCATCCCGGTCTTCCCTACTCAATTTTTTTTACTTAAGTAAAGGCTTCAGTTTCAAAGTAAAAAAGTATAAAAGTATCCACTTTGAAATGTACTTCATAAGTAAAATGTAAATGTATTTCAGACCAATTTATTAAACTATTGATAGAGTTAAATGTGTGATTTTTTTGTATTAAACCAGGTCTATACCAAGACTAAACCAGGTCTAAACCAGGCCTAAACCAAGCTCAAACCAGGACAAACATCAAAGACTGAATGAGCCACTAGTATTTTTGTTTTAACAGCAGCTTTTAAATTCATCTTCAGTTCATCACTGTCAAAACACTCTTACTTTCAATGCAGTACAAAAATGTAGTGGAGTAGAAAGTACAGATACCTGCTCTAAAATACTAGTGATACAGTGGTATATATCATAAAATGTACTTAATCGAAGTCTCTAAACATTTTACTTGTACTTGCACTTGTACTTTACTTTGATTTTTACTTTCCACCACTGATGAAAATGCTGTAACATCCAGATGCACAAAGCCATGTTCATCTAATGTTCATGTTAACAGTTGATCTTGAACTTACAACTGTATAATACTTTAATAGTATAATACTGTATTCATGAGCATCACAGCTCGGTAAAGAGTATATATGAGCCAGTGATTTCAGGTGATTTGTCAGAACAGGCTTATGTCACCAAATAGACACAAGGTCAGTATTTCTGAATGGGGCATTGGTGGAAAGTAGTCGTATACCACCACCTGCTGGAGTGAGGTGGTATTGTGCAACATTAAGTTTTTCCAGCTTTTTTGGCTTTTTTATTTTGTTTTATAGCTAGAAATTCTTACAGTACAAGTGATTTATTTTTTATTTAAGAGTAAAAGCCTAGATGAACAATTTCAGACTAGAATGCCGTCTTACCTCTTAACGCATGTATGGGCAAACTTTTTGACGCAAGAGCCACACTGGGTTTTCAAACCTGCCAGGTGGACCGGACCAGTATATAGTGTATATAGGGTCGTGGGCATTTAAAATGAGTACAATTCTCAAATAGATCAACTATATACATTTACAAAAGCAACAAAATAGCAGCAGGTAGGAATTATCTTTGTCAGGCTTTGCGGGCCGAATTTAAGGGCTAGACAGGCCACATTTAGACCCAGGGCCTTAGTTTTGCCCACCTCTGTCCTATTGTCTTGTTAGGATTAGGAACACAAAGTTGAAATCAATAACAAAAAGGCTGTTTAATAAAGTTAGTGGTCAATAAGACACTTGAGCAGCAGTGCAAAGGTACCATGTTGCACACAGATATACAAAAAGTAACAGTTTCAAGTTTGATAGCATGTTAGAAAAATAGATTAAGGATGTTAGTTTGAAATAAGGCAATAGTTTGAAAAATATTTCAGTTTATAAAGTTAGCAAAGGCTTTATGGCAAATTCAACCAACTTTGTACAGTACAAATCTTGTCCAGAAATGACTCCAGTGTATTGTTGAATAAAAAGCACTTGGACTAGTATTAAACATATGAATTAGGCTAGTGCCATATTAGGCTGTGAATGTCTTGCATCTCCGCAGTCTGGCTTTCGTCACCTTGACATAAGCTGAGTGTGTTCCTTTCAGAGCTCCACAGTCCTCAGATGTCCTCGTGCAGAAACGGCATTCAACACGCTCTCAGGTAAACACTCGGAGCGCTCTGCCGTACTGCCACAACACGACCAGTGCGGCTTCCCTGGGTGTCCCTTGTGACCGTGGCCACAGCCTTTAAATCCACCTGATACACACAAGAGCAAGACGTTACTACAGTGTGCTAGGGCTGCAAGACTTGAGAAATATATTTACTTGTGATTTTTCTGACAATACGTAATTAAGATGTCCATTTGTATGTGTGATTTACGAATATAATAGTGTAGTGTAGTGGAATGAAATTTGTTTTGCCCGGCTTTGGTATATTGTAAAGTCAAACATTTGTGGAAATAATACTGCATCTAAATATAAAGCAATTTTGTCAATTTCATGAGTTTACAGGCAACTTTTGTTTCTTTTCTGTGACAGTGACCCTGCAAGTTGTGAAAAGTGCTTATAAACTCTATGAAGAAATGGGATTTCAGAAATGTGTGAGGAAAGTTAGGAATGTGTTTGGACCACAACCTACTATTTAATTTATTTGTTCCCTCTTTCTTTATTTATAATGTGAAAATCAGGTATAGTACCATGGCTTTACTTCCTCTCCCTCCCCCTCGCCCTCGCCTTGCTGCTTTTCTGAGTAGCCGCTAGGCCTGGGTATTGCCAACAACTTCGCAATACATATCGTATACAAGTGTATCCTAGTACAGCATCCATAATACAATACATATTACAAAGAAACATATGAAAAATGATCTTATGGATGTACTAATCAGTTTTCATCATGCTGAATATGCTCAGCAAGTTAAACCTGCTATTGTAGTAGTTAGTGTGTCTGTTGTGATATGTTCCGAATTGGGGTCAAACAAGCATATTAAAATGTATTTTATTTCATTATTTGCGTATCACGATACAGGTGTCTCAATACGATACACGTATTGTACTCCGCAACGATATATTGCCGATACGATATATTGAGCACAGCTCTAGTAGCCGCTGTCAACAACAGCGGGTGCAGTCGCTTTCAGCAGATGTTTTTGCACTTGCAATGAAAATAAATTGTAAGGGAAGGGAAGTATTTCCAGGATACAGTACATGGGGACTCAAGAAGAGTTTTAAACCCCCTTTGTACAAAATTGCTGGGTTATACCCATGTCATGCAGCTGGCCTGAAGTTAGGAGGGTTATACCCATGTAATGCACAGACCTGAAGTTAGGAGGGTTATACCCATGTAATGCACAGACCTGAAGTTAGGAGGGTTATACCCATGTAATGCAGAGGCCTGACAGTTAGGATGGTGATACCATGTCATGCAGCTGGCCTGACAGCCTACAGCCTGCTGCGGCTGATATTGCGGCTCGGAGCGCAGCAGCAGGTTCAGGTGTTGTGTGACATACCTGGCATAGTTCCCGGGCAGCCACAGCGAGCCTCTTTGGATCCTCCACTGGAGCAGAAAGAACAGCAATGAAACGTCCCACTGTGGCGCCTCAGCTTCCTCGTTATGTTCAGGTTGAATGGGGATCCCTATAAACATAAAGACAGTGGTGCTCAACTGTGTTCGCAGCAGCTAAACATACACCAGGAAAGACAGTTTGACAAAATTTTAAAAAATAAATTAACATATCGATCTTCCTTATTTCATCCATGTAATTACTTAAGCCTCAATTGAAATAAACACGTCGGCATCACAGATATGATCACCTTTCGTTCCCTCCCTACCGTTCAGGAAACACTAATTGAGAGTGGTGCCTTTAGGTTGTACATCATTGTAGGAAAAGGTTAGCATTGTTAGATCTGACATTACATGATTAAATGTCAGGCTGCACAACGATTGGTTCACAAAACATAAACCATGATACTGTACCTTGACATGCTGGGTTTTGACGCACACCCACACGGAGTAAGGTCCCGGCTCTTCAGGGGTGTATGAAACAATGTAGGTGCCATCATTGTTATCCACCACTGACGCCACGATTGTGCTGAGCAATAGACACAAACCATACAGACAATGAGTGGTTTTGGAAAGCTGGCCCTTTCATGTTTTTGTATTTCCTTTGATGGTCCTTTTTGCACTAAGGACCAAATTGGCTTTCCAAGAAGTTACCGTCAGATACAAAACTAGGCTGAAACTAGGCTCACATCAGCTCTAACAGGACTAAAGCAGTTTAAAAAGTTTTTTTTAATGTTCAGGTTTTGGTCCAGTTTGCTCTTAACAACTTTCACCTGGAAACAAATAAATGGCTTAATCTTTACAGTAAAGAGAGTAATTATTGCACTGATCAATGTTTCTCCACAGAACAATGTGGAATATTGTAACTTCAATGACCATTTTCTCAAAATGCAGTTTTCTCACATTGTGGTGACAACATCCTCACTTTAGTAACTCCTACAGACTCCAAACTTTTCAGTCTTGTACTTCACACTATTTTGAAGGTTTGTTCGGAGGAATTTTTCAATATTTAATTACTGCCTGATTTGAATTAGAGTTTAAACCCTAAAAAACAAGGCAAAATTTGAATTTTTACAGATTTATTCACCACGTACTAGTTTATTAAAGAACTAAACAAGATCCAAAACCCCCTCTCAACAAATCTGTGTAACTAATACAGTTGTGGCCAAACGTTTACATACCCTGGCAGAACGTCATCATATGTAAACGTATGCATTTCATCATATAATATGAATGATAACACAAAAAGCTTTATTTCACTCATGGTTAGTGGTTGCGTGAAGCCATTTATTGTCAAAAAACCTGTTTGTTTACACTTTTCAACTAGAAACTAGCCAAATGTCCCTGATCAAAAGTTTACATATTGTGCATCTTGAAACAAACATGATTTTTTTCAGAGAGTCCTGTATTTCAGCTGAAGTGAGTTTTTCTTTTCTCCTGAACAATTTTCCTGGCAGTTGTTGAAGGTCATGTAAACGTTAGATCAGGGACATTTGAGTAGTTTCTGTTTCGTTATGATTTCAAAAGAGTAAACTCAGTACTTTTGCAATAAATAACTTTGCACAACCACTAACCATGAGTGGAAAAGATTTTTGTGTTGTGTTTGTGTTTTGTGTATTCATATTCTATGAAAAATGGCCAAAAGATTAAAGGGGTATGTAAACTTTTGGCCACAACTGTATAAAAAACAAAATAAAACCATAAATTTAAACTTGGCTCTATCCGTTATGTAGATTTCATTGCCAAAAATATAGGTAATTTTGACAATTTTTATGCATACAATGCCTTGTTAAATTATAAAATATTAGAAAACTGGCACTCATTTCTTCCCCAGCAGCACTGCAGAGGAGCGTAAGCAACCCGCGTCAAACACAGTGAGAACCAGTGTTGTAGCCGACATATGAACCTCACCAGTTTCGCTTCTCTTTGTGGGCAATGCTGACCACGATATGCTCTCCTCCTCGGGTCAGCTGGTCCCCTCCTGAATCCAGACACACCAAAGTGAAGTGTCCAGACTGGCCCACACTACACTGCTGCAGCCCTGTAGTAAGCAAAAGTATATAATTCATTAATCAACACAAGGGTCAAATTAGTCACAAAATATATGAATGTTTAAAATAAATAGCATAAAAGAAGTTCATCATTATTGCCATGTATTTGGTTTCAGAGTCTAATATGTCATGCTGAAGATAAGATAAGTTCGTTATTGATCTCACAATGGAAAAATGTACTTGTTACAACAGCTCTTAGGACAGGATCACACATGGGGGTGCAAAAAGTCAGGAAATGTGCCATAAAGAAGAAAATGGTTTGCAAACAGTAGTAACACTGTTATGGTTCTTCAGCAAGACTAATCGTCTCCACTTGTAGCTCCACATGATCGTTTTAATATTTCAATAGCTTGCGTTCATGTCATTGTAAAGAGTTTATGGGCTGAACACTATGATAGTATTCACCTTTTTCAGTTGGCACGACTTTAAGCCACAAGATTCATATGGTCTTTTGATTTTGGATATGGTCTTTTTGGTCTGGATATGGTCTTTTTGATTCTGGATATGGTCTTTTTGGTCTGGATATGGTCTTTTTGATTCTGGATATGGTCTTTTTGGTCTGGATATGGTCTTTTTGGTCTGGATATGGTCTTTTTGATTCTGGATATGGTCTTTTTGGTCTGGATATTACTGTATCTTCAAAACAGCCCCTGCTTGGTATATAAAATTATAACATGAATATTCCCTATTCCTATTCCCTACCTCCTGTTCCCTCCCAGATACCAAATTTTAGACTACTGGGCAGTTAATATGAGTGAATTTACAGTGTAATAATTTCTCAGCCTTGTAGGCAGCAGCTGTCACCATAACTGAACCAGCTGTTCCTCATGTCACATGCACAAAGAGCAATTTCACTCCATAACAACTTGGACAGCAATCGAACACAATAAACTCAAATAAACCAAATCAAGAAAAAGCTGTGCTTTCGTCGAAGTATCAGCCGGGGCTAAAAGCAGAGATGAACAGTATCTAGTTGGGAGTACTTTTCAGCTCAGCAGCACAAATACTTCATACCTCTCCTGGTTGAGTGATATTCTTTTAAAGGAGAGAACAATGACTTGGTATGAAACAGCTCCCAATAGAGGTGGAAAGCACGATTTGCCATTCACCACTGTCATGAGAAGCAGAACGGAGATGGAGTTTTAAAAAAGCCTACAGATGCATCTTGATGTTCAAAAATAGCGAGATATCATTTCATCAGCAAAGAATTTTTGCCAGTTCCCGACCATTTTGATGTCCATAATCATTTGAAGTTGCCTTGAAGGGCTAAAACATCTGTATTTTATCGTCAAACCTACTTCGGTTTTAAAAGGGTTTGCATTAAACACTGAATTAAAATACAAACTGTATCTGTATGTCGTCTTCAATCACATTCAAATTGACTATGTTCTAGTCCTTCTGTTGTAACTCCAGAATCTAAAATACCCTGCTGCCACTTGTCCTCATTTCCTTGTGTGTGTTTAGGTGTAAACATCTCCAGTCACTGTTTTATCCCCCCAGGCCCCAGGAGCATTCCTTCTGTTCCAATGGAATTTCCACTAAACAATAGTCTTTAACGGAGTCTGTCTTTCCGCACTGTTCCTCCCCCTACACCAGCTGCAACTCCCAACAGAGTTATGGCACTAAACTATGTGTGCCATGTGTACAAGTACAACTGAGTCAACCTAAGACAATAAAGAAACTACAACCAGGCCGTTCAGGAGCAATAATGTATTGTGTTTTTATCCTTTAAAGCCAGCAATCGACACACAGCAATAAGAGCAAAAGTATATTGGCAGAAGAGTGTACAACGTAAATACAAACACCATTCACAATACTGCCCTACAAATAAGAAGTGCCTTTAAAATGTAGACATTGTCCCTCTGTGTATGTTATGTATACACTAATTGTAGAGTTTTTTTGTAATGTCTTATGATCTCTAAATTTTGATCTTTTAAAACCAGTAACACTGATTTTACCCAAAAAGGTTTAGTAATGTGGCAGAAGCCAGATTGATATGTGTAGCTCTAAATTGAGTTCTACACATAATCAACCTGGAAAGACTCCTGTGCAAATTGTCAATCAGGGACAGGGACAATCAGTACAATACTTTGAGCTGATTGGGCCCCAGTTAGTACACGCCTTCCTAAATGCGGTTTCAGCCAATCATAGCAGCAAGTCATGTGACGTATCACCCACAGCAGGAAATCTAGTCGGAAGGGAAAGCACAAACATCTTTTCCATCTACAAACGCACAAAGCGCTTCCCCTTGCTCTTTTTTTTTATAACAAGACATTTTTTTCGGTATTTCAGCTAAAATAGAGTCAACTGCGGCATCTACGAAGTCCTCCCAGGTAGCCATGTTTGTTTTTGCCGGGGCTGACTGTCATCATACCAACATAGTATGCCGCCCCAGGCTACACAGCAGCATGTCATTGGTCCGAACCGCTGGTTGTGACGAAACGCACCATCAGCGAATTTCTCCATTGTGAGATCAATAAAGTATTATCTTATCTTATCTCTTATCAGTTGGCGACCAACAAAGATGGATTTGTTGTGAGACTGCACAAGGGTACAGGTTTAGTGCTTTACATGGGGACTAAGAAAACTCATTTAGAGAACTCTTTCAATGGCAACATTAAAAAGGGTTTTAGATTACACAGTGCTAAATGGCTGTATTTTGTTCCGTTTCAGATTAAGACTTGATTTTATCTTAACTACACAAGTATCACTGACACATTTGTAGTTACTGCAAATTTTACATCAAGATATCTACTGTTTTTCATCTTGACATTAACGTTGACAAAATACTCCACTTTTCCAGAATAATCCTCCAAAGCAATATCTAGATCACTAAAAATATATGACTTTACAGACAGATACTGCACCAGGTAAAAACTGAATCCCTAACGGTGAACCTATCTCGCAATGGTCAAGAATCCTATGCATGGGTTTCAGTCTCATGACCTTTTCATCACCATACTGAGAGAGGACTGTATTATGAACTGCTATGGCAAATAGGGAAACAGTCCTCACACTTCATCACGTTGGTTACATCAATCAAATCTACTTATTACATCTTTATACAGTATAACTTTCAATGTTGTTGGGTTTACCTTCGCCTTCCACCGTGCACCTGCTGGGATCCACCGTCTTTGCGTGGATGATGCCAACCACTGGGTACCCGTCGACGCCCCCCGCTGGCTCGGAGGGCAGAAAGCAGATGCCGGAGCCGTCGTCCGGCGCGGCTGCGGACCGCGGGTCGTAGCTGCTCTCCGACAGGCTGCTCAGTCTGCGCACGGTCACCGCTTTGGCGCTCAGGATTTCTGCGTCCGAACCACAGCTCAGGAGCCTCTCGGCGAACTCCACTCCACCTCGGACGTCCAACACGGCCTGGCACAACTGGGCCCTCTGAAGGTGGAGCTGGTTTCTGGAGGAAGAGGCAGAAAGAGGTTTTTTTTTTAGGAGAACCTTGTGGTGGGTCGGTAACCAAAAGTGGGAGGCAGAACGTTTTTCAGCAGGTCGCAAACTTTTTCCAAATGTTTATTAACTTAAGTATAAAAAACCCTATGTAAAGCTGGACACACAGTAGAGGATTTTTAGCCAGATTTTTAGTCTGAGGAGGTTAAAACATTCTCTCATGGCATGATCTGTGGTGGGACTCCTCATGTGTGTGTCCTCATGTCTGTCCTTAAGTGTGTGTGGTCTGTGCACAGATCTTTAGTCTCAAAAGATTTAAAATCCTCTAGTGCGTGGGCACCTTTACACTGCAAAGATATATATCTTGATCAGTTAAACTTACTTAGGTATATTTGGCCTCAATTCTAGTAATTTTGACTGGCCAACTAAAACAATCTGCCAGTGGATTAAGTATGGATGCACTTTCTAAAGCTCAATTTACTTTGAATAAAATATGTTTTATTCTTATTGTATCTAATTTTAAGCACAATGAGAATTTTTTTGTTTAATTCAAGGCAAATTTTCATACTTACTCAAATCAACGGAATCTGTTTTTGCAGGGTTTAGAGAAAATGTTATTTATTACTAGTAG
>OMNZ01075657.1:1947-20754 GCA_900303255.1 Lesueurigobius sanzi
TCAACTTTTTCCAGAGAGTCCTGTATTTCAGCTGAAGTGAGTTTTTCTTTGCTCCTGAACAGTGTTCCTGGCAGTTGTTGAAGGTCATGTAAGCGTTAGATCAGGGACATTTGAGTAGTTTCTGTTTCGTTATGATTTCAAAAGAGTAAACTCAGTTCTTTGGCAATAAATGGCTTCGCACAAACCACTAACCATGAGAGGAAAAAAGTATGTGTCATCATTCATGAAAAAGGCCAAAAGGTTATGTAAACTTATGAGCACAACTGTATATTTAAATAGAATATAGTCATGAAGTTCTATTGAATCAGTCCAAAAATTATGCTCTGTATTATGAAGATTACATCATTTCTTTGTTTCCAGGTGAAAATGTATATTTTAAGAGCACAAACTGGCCCAAACCTGAAAATTGAAATCATTTAGTTTTGCCTGGAGTTTCTCAAATCAGAAAACGTTTGGTTTTACGAGTATCAACTTCAACAGACCAAACTGAGCCTACATGGAGACAGAAATACGGCTAAATAAGGACTTTAGATGGATGAATAACAGGGCTAAACATCTAAACCAGGACTGGTCGTTGGACTAAACCAGGATTAAAATCATGCCACAACTCAACTAAAATCATGGGGCGACGGTGGCGCAAGTAGTAGAGCGGGTCGTCTTGTAATCGGAGGGTTAGCGGTTCGATCCCCGCAGGTGCACACTGTCGTTGTGTCCTTGGGCAAGACACTTCACCCACCTTGCCTCCAGTGTCTGCGTACACTGGCGTATGAATGAGAGTGTGAATGGGTGAGTGGTTCCTTGATGTAAAGTGCTTTGAGTGCCTAAAGCAGGTAGAAAAGCGCTATATAAAAGTGACCATTTAACTAAAGCAATGTGAATTTGAAGTTTGAAGAACAAGACTAAACCAGGACAACCAGGACTAAAACTACCAAAGACGGGACAAAACAAGGGGCTTCAAGGGACTAAATTAGGACCAAACTTCAACCTATCCAGGATTAAAAAGACAAACCCATGCAGGACTAAACCTCCAGGACTATTATTGGACTAAACCAGGTCCCAAACCAGAACTAGGGCTGATCAGGACATGTCATATCCCCAAATGCAGCAGGACTGGAGCAGGAACAGCCCACAGTTCAGCGGATGTACAGAAATAGTCTTTTGTTAAACTTATGGCCGTCTCGCTGTGTCCTTCCTGCTCTGACTGTACAGCACAAGAAGTGGAAAATAAACGGAAGGAGTTGGACTTGAGGATTTATCATTAAAAAAAAATGCATTATGGCCCAGTTTTCTGAGCTTCCTTTCTTATGTTGATAAAAACTCCAACAAAAGAATTAGGATGCAGCTCTCGCAAGTCTGAGCAACTTTGATTAATACTTCAAAGTGTTTTTATGACAATACGTTTACTTGAAAAGCATCATGTTTAGGGCTGAAGCTAACAATTATTTTGGTAATTAATTAGTTGCTTACAATTAATCGATTAATTATTCATAGAGGAAACTTCAAGGTACCGTCTGGAAGATGCTCTACAAGCTTCACAATATGTTTTATTTTGATTTGAACTTTATGCAACAAAGAAAGTCCCGCTGAGATCTCTTTTTCAGGGGAGTCCTAGCCCCATATGTGAATATGCCATTCCTCACTTGAAAGCTGAGAACTTCTAGAATTCAGTCTAGGATGGTGAAAGGAAGAAAGGGTCATTTTATATTCATTTCCCAACTGGTTTAGCCAAAAGCCTCATTTCAACTGGAGCGGACCGGTTCAGACCATGTGAGGCCGGTTCACTTGAGGGGAGTCAACCCCCACAAGTTTGCGTTTCAATAGTAGTTAAGACAAGTGCTCCGGTCCCTATCCGGAGAGGCCACCAGAGGGCGCAGTGGAGCTACGTTTCATTTTAACAATTCATTATGCTGTAATATAATGTTAGATCTGACTAAATGTCTTTCAAACAAGAAGTACATGTTTTTTGAGCGCGTCTCCAACCTTGCTATCAAACTAGCTTTGTTTTGCTACATATTTGGCTCAAATTGAAGTTCTGACAGACCGTTCTGATCAAGTTATAATTGTTTCTACTTTTAGGCTTGTAGTATTTGGTCGAATGCATTTTTCCTCATCTAAATCCTACATGTCCGTGCGTATGAGAGCTTCCCCCCTCACTCCTCCCAAACTGGTCCGATCGGCAAAAGCGCTCCAGACCCTAGTCCTGAAGTGGTCCGAGTTGGGAGCGGCTTGGACTCCCCTTTGGGAGTGGTATGGTTTACTAAAGGCTGTGGAGACACTTGCAAAACGCTCCACTCCGTCTCGTTCTGTCCCTGTTGAAATGCGGCTTAAGGATGCTCTGATTAGATTAGAATAAATCTCATGTCTGGGACAAAGAGGTCAAAAATACAACATTCTGATATAATTCTTGCTCTGTCTGAGTCTATGTAAAGTATATCCCAGAAACTACTAGTTGTTTCAGCCCTAATCATGTTGAATACATTCCAACAGTTATTTACGCTCTCGGCTAATGCCCTATTCTTTTCTCCTCAGCCATTTTTCATGCAAACGTGCCAAGAATGCAATTTTAACCTTTCCGTGGGCCATTTTCTCATACAAACATCGCCTCTCAAATAACCTCCAGATTCCTGGCTGCGTTCCTGCCCTTTCTTCCCAACAAAAACACTGGCTTCACCTGCTCCACGACGCTTCAATGGAACCTGACGTCAAGGGTCCGGTGACATTTGCTGGACCCAAGTTTAATCTGGGCACAAAATGTTAAATTGTGGAGTTTCCCAGAGTTTTAAGTGGGTTACATAATGGCACTGAACAGGTCTAGAGCTGCTCGGGCGCCAATGCCAGGAGTCACTCAGGCTTTGAGAGGTTTACAAAAGAGACAAACTGTTTATTCAGAGTTTGACTGGGAAGCTTTGGGCAAAAAGAGGGACATAAATGTTAATTAATATATTATTGTATTGGATGTCTTACCAGTTCTAAAGCTATTCTACATCTTGGCTAAGCAGAACTACTAAAAATGTAAGTGCATTTTAGAATTAGCAAGTCAAAGTGACAAAAGATTATGTCACCATGGGGTCTTCTGTATAAAACCTGCTTAGATTTCTGAAATGTGTTTTTGTAGCAGTTCAGTAAACACGCCACTCCGGATTGTAGCCTTGGGATAATTTGCATCCGTTGTCCCACATTCGCAAACACACTTTCATTCATCCTGATCTATTGTACATGTTTTAGTGGTCGGGGAAACCGGAGCACACAGAGGAAACCTACGCAGACACGAGGAGAACATGAAACTCTCCACAGGAAGGCCTCGTCCTGGCCCGGGATCGAACTCGGGACCTTCTAGCTGTGAAGCACGAGCGCTAACCACTGTGCTACCGTGCCGAAATATTAATCTCAACATATTATTCAAAGCAAGACACTGCAGATGAATAGGTGCCCATTTTTAATTCAGTATCAGTTTAAATATGATTTTTTTTAGCAAAGTTAGGTATTTTATGAAATATATTTTGGCGACAAAATCTCATTAATGGAAAGAGTGAGGTTTAAATGTATGGTTTTATTTTGTTGATAGACAAGTTACAAGTAAGAGTGGGCTTTGAATATCTTGTTTGGCTTTTGAATAATCTACTTATTAGTGAATAAATCATTACCTAAAGGTGGCCACACACTACAGGATTGTATATCTTTTGAGACTAAAAATCTGTGCACAGACAACACACACTTAAGGACAGACATGAGGACACACATACACACACATGAGGAGTCCCACCACAGATCATGGCATGAGAGAAGGTTTTTGTTGAGCCACGCCTCCTCAGACTCAGAAAGACTAAAGATCTGGCCTAAAATCCTCTAGTGTGTGTCCAGCTTTACTTTTTGGGGCTTGAAACTCAATCAAGCTAGTAGGGATGTCACAATTCTTTCATGATTATTGAGGGAAAAAAATATTGTGATTTTACGATTATTCATGCTTAGAAAATAGAGAATTTCTCAAAATCTTACAAAAAGTACTGTCCAAACTTTCACAAAAAAGAAACATTTATCCCATGTTTATTTTCTTTGAAACAGCGCATGCTTCGGTTTTCAACATGACAAAACAAACGCAAACACATGGTTCTTTTAGGACGCCTCCTTTGGCAACGTTCTGCCATTATCATGTAAAGATGGATAAAATGAGATTTGCTCTCTGCACATTGGATTATTTAACCTGACTTCATGTGTTTTTGGTGGATTTAACACTGGTTGTCATTACGTGCTGCAACTCATGAGAAACAATGATTTGCCTCGAGTCCCACAATTCTCACGAATCCTACCAGCTTTTATAATCACGGTAATTGTAAAACCGGTTAATCTTGACATCCCTACAGGTATAAACTAGGAACTATTGAAAAATCCCTCTCAATAAACCTTCAGAATATTGTTAAGTACGAGACTGAAAAGTTTGGAGTCTGTGGGAGCTACTAACGTGGAGATGTTGTCTCCACAATGTGAGAAAAATGTATTTTGAGAAAATTACACTCCTTATTGTAAATATTAGGCCATTTATTTGTTTCCAGGTGCCTGCAGTGTCTCCCCTTAAAAAGTGATGTTGAAAGATATGCTTATTTACAATATCAAGTATTCAATATCAAGAAACCAACAAAAAAAAAGCAACAAAAACTACTGCTTACAAATTTAAATTATAATAAACTTAACTCAAAAAGGATACAACATCCTCCAGGACTTTTGTGATTTATTCAAGGAACCAATCTTTCTGAGTGACACGAAAATCTAAACTAAGATGTTTGCCAGCACATATTAACATATTTCTGATTTGCAAAAGTATCACTCGATCATTATCAAGAAAGTCTTATATTAATTTCTGTCAATATTTTGGCAACTGTACAACTGCAAGCCCAAACTAAAGCACACATAGCATTACAAAACAATTCACTTTGCCGTTATAGCACCAAATTACACATAATTTAAAAGATCTGGGGTGATTTGAGGTTAATATATTCAAGTTGTGAAATGATTCATTGCTGTTCTATCAAATTGTCACAGAATCTGGCTGTTGTTTAAAGGTTGAACTCCCCAAGAGCAAACTAGCATGTTGATTTGCATTTGAATACACTTTTAATTTGAGTTTTGGCAAAGGCTGGGGCTATAATTTGGTAAAGAACATCGATGAAGAGTGTTTAGTGGATCGTCCGAGTTTGTAAACTGTAGCTCAGTAGAAGAATGAGAAAGGTCAGAGAGGAGAGGTTTATGGGACCTGCGTCACAGATAAAGATTTCATTCAGGCAGTCGTCCCGGGACAAACAGCTCCACTCTGTGCCCTGCTCCGGTCCCGGACTGGGCCTGTGCTCAAACATAAATTAAGAGACACTACAGGCAAGTCTGTTTTTCACATTTCGGACCAGTTGTGCGTCTTGAAACAAACATCAATTTCGTCAGAGAGTCCTGTATTTCAGCTGAAGTGAGTTTTTCTTTGCTCCTGAACTGTTTTCCTGGCAGTTGTTGAAGGTCATGTAAACTTTAGATCAGGGACATTTGAGTAGTTTCTGTTTCATTATGATTTCAAAAGAGTAAACTCAGTTCTTTGGCAATAAATGGCTTCACACAACCACTAACCATGAGTGGAACAAAAGATGTACGTCTTATCATTCATATTCTATGAAAAATGGCCAAAAGATTAAAAGGGCATGCAGGCTGTGCAATTAATCAAAATGTAATCACGATTTCGATTACAACACTGCACGATTACAAAAAAGCATAATCGAGACAAAACGGTTGTTAATGATGCGCTCACACTTGTCCATCCCGACCCAAGAGGAACCTCCCTGTAGCTGCTGTCAGTGTGACACATCAGTGCGGCATAAGCTGCTGTTTGTCCGGTAAAAACCATAACAATCTATCAGTGACTGGTGATAACGCACTGGCTCATGTTTACCTTTTAGGAAGCAGCAACAGGTTTGGAAGCCTCTTGTGTCTTTTGTCCTGCTGCTCCTTGTGCAGATTAATCCAAAACTCAACAGAGAAGAGTCTCCCAAACGCCCATGTTTCCATTCCTCTACATTTCACGTGGCCCAACACAAACAGCGCACCACAATGATGTCATCATCTTGCGTGTGCAGGTGCAGGTGTGAGTGCAGGCCAGCAGGGGGCAGTGAATATGCACTTTCATAATTATCCAAAAATATATATTTAGCATTGTTTTGTTTAAGAAAATACCACCAAACAAATAATCGTTTGAATAATCATGATTTCAATTATGACAAAAATAATCGTGATTATCATTTTTTCTATAATCGAGCAGCCCTATGGGTATGTAAACTTTTGGATTCTGGATCTGTAAGGGGGCCTACGATATCCTGGACTTAGAGAATGGCTGAACTCGTTTCTTAAAAAACTAAAAAAGATATTCAAAATCACCGCTGAAAACGTATGTAATATTTAAACCTGGTTCTATCTATTATTCAAAGTTTGTCAAATTTTTTATATAAAATGCCTTTTTTCCCTCCTATTTTTCTCCAGCAAATTGATATCTTCAACTTTCATTTATTTCCCTATTCACAGGGACTAAACCGGGCTTTTTTTTTTGGACATTAAACAGTTTTTCCCCCTTAGTAGTATTGCAAACTCAGACATTTCTGAAAATAATACTGTGCATCTAAATATAAAGCATTTTTTGTCAATTTCATGAGTTTGCGGGCTAGTTTTCAAGCATTTCTGTGACTATGACCCTAAAAAGTGACCCCGCCTGTTGTGACATGTGCTTATAAACTCATCTCTATGAAGAAACAGGATTTTAGAAATGTGTTGGTAATGTTAGGATTATTTATAAACAAAAAACAGGTACAGTGCCTTTAAATATCTAACACTACTGCTACAGCATAAAAATTAAACTATATAAACAATTGAAATCCATTTGGTTTAGTTCTTTATGTATTGTGTTGTTGATGTGACCATTAAGAATAAGCTTCCCATCAGATTCCAAAGCCTATAAAGCTCCCGTTCATCGGCACGAGCTCCACCCTCGATGTGAAATGACCTTAATGCAACGCTGCAGTCGCCCGAGGAGAGCAGGGTAATGTCATGTCACACTGGACCATTTCCTGCAGCGGAGGAGGAGGAGGAGGGAGAGAGGAGGAGGGAGAGAGGAGGAGGAGGAGGAGGGAGGGAGGGGGGGGAGGGGGGGGGGAGGAGGAGGAGGAGGAGGGGGGGAGGGGGGGGGGGGGGGGGGGGGGGGGGGGGGGGGGGGGGGAGGGGGAGGGGGGAGGAGGGGGAGGGAGGAGGGGGGGGGGGAGAGGGGGAGGGAGGAGGAGGGAGAGAGAGGATGAGGGAGGAGGGAGAGAGAGGACGAAGGAGGATGGAGAGAGGGGATGAAGGAGGATGAGGAGGAGGGGAGAGAGAGGGAGGGAGAGAGTGGAGGAATGAGGAAGAGGAGGAGGAGGAGGAGGGAGAGAGGAGAGGGTCCAGTGGAGCGAGAAGAACCGCTGTCAGCAAGAAAAGACTTCCACACGCAGCAAACGAGATCGATGAGGTTTACAATCACAGCAATTCTCAGCACAAAAGGACGAGTGTGTTAGCACCAGTGTCTTTGGTGGAGCGTCCTGAAAGGTGACAGGAAATGACCATATAGTAAAGAGAACTGTGTCCAACTGTGAAGCACTTTGGGCTGTTCAGGTTGTAAATGCTTTAGAAATAAAATGGACATTGAGAACTGGTTGAAAGGAAAAACCTACTCTGTGTGTTTCAGTTCGTCAAGTCTCGTTAGGTTTAGGAATACCTCTTTGCACAGCAAAAAGTAAAAAAGAAACAAGTATTATCTAAATATGAGGAAAAGATGTATTGCAAGTTTTCTGTCATTTTATGTTCTCATATAAAAATTTGGCATTTTATGTGTAAAAATGACCAAAACTTCATAAAATAACCATTGTAAAGAGTGAGTTAGGTCATTTTTCTATTTCAACATGGTAGCTACGATGTTTAGGGACCAAACTGCACAGAAATCTCAAAATCGCCCGTCTTCGCCTTGCCTTAAGTGTAAAAAAAAACCTCACAAATGGTCGTATTCCAGCTTATTTTATGTTTGTGATTATAAAAAGAAACAAAGCAAACCTAAGTGACCCTCATAGCGTCTGGACACTGCGTTTCTTTATTATACCATGTAAATGAACGAGCAGCGCATCCTTGAACCCTTGGGCGTCGCTCTGAGTCACCACCAGCTGATGCCTGACCTTTGACCTCTGCACGGGGCTCTAAAGAGGCCACCCATCCATAACACCAGTCTGAACGTGCACATCGGGACGACAGCAGCAGCGGGAGAGACTTATGGACCGAGGCACTTCCCTCCTGACCATCTCTGTGGGTTTAAATAGAGAACACTAAACACTAGCAAGATCAAGGAAATTCACTGATGAATTTATCAAATAATGTCACAATTAAGTACATTTATTATTGTATATACAATAGAAAAAGCTATTCCTAAATAAATATTAAACTTAGATTAGTTTCATCCATTCAGAAAAAAATGTATTGCAAGTTTTCTGCCATAAAAATAAGCCATTTTATGTGTAAATATTGCCAAAATTCCCATATTTTCAATGAGAAAATCTAAATGGATATAAATGTATGGTTTTATTTTGTTGATATATTAGTTGCAAAGATTTGTTCAGAGGGGATTTTGTGTAGCTTGTTTCGTTTTTGAATAAACTAGTGAATAAATCTGTACAAATTCAACTTTCTCCTTGTTTTTGGTGTTCAATGTCAATAAATCAGACTAGGAATCAAATATTGAAAAATCCCTCTGAACAATCCTTCAGAATATTGTTAAGTAGAAGACTGGAAAGTTTGGAGTCTGCAGGAGCTACTAAAGTGGAAATATAGTCGCCACAATGTGAGAAAATGGTCATTGAAATTACAATTTCACGTAGTTCTATGGAGAAACGTGGAATCAGTGCAATAATTACAAAGAATAGAGCACAGACTTTTAAGATCTCTTCAAAACAAATCATCTGCCTCATAATTTGAATACGTTTTAAGTTGGATGCCCTTCCTGGATGCAGCCGTCTCCGCTGTATCCAGGTTTCAATGGTGCAAGCAAAGCAAAAAAAGCTCTTATTAACCAAACAGTTTTCCGATTCTCTTTTAGGTTTGAAGGCAGGCAGTTTTATTGTGCCATTAGCAGCTTCTTTCTTTATACAACATGAATATTTCCGGACACTGCTGCAGGATCCGGAACGGAGATGGGAGACTGCGCAGAGCGTTTGAAGACGAGATCAAAAACGAGAGTTACACAATCGTCAGAGGAAACGGGGACGAGGGGTGACACAGAGGCCAGACGAATTACAATGAGTCTGCAATAAGACACGAGAGGAGGCGGAGAAGATGCTACGTTTTCAAGCCGTGGAGAAGAGCTGCACGAACCTAAATGGAAATTGAGTTATTGTCAAAGGGGAAATGCTAGAAAATGTAACCAGAGCTTGAGGTTTTTAGACATGTATCCATTTAAAAGGCCCAGGCGTGCGAAGGATGAAGATCGAATCCAATCATCTTGAGCTAAAAGGTTGTGTTCATGTTATAGGATTCTATTTCAGCTGGAGAAGGTGCCAATACAACGGTTTACATGGATGTATTGAACTGTCTTGGGTTCAGGCCTTAAAATGAGCCCAGCCATGTTCTTTTAGGCCTCTGGGGGACTGCTGACTCTGCACTTTACACGATCGCTCAGGGATAGGTGTTTTGTTTTTTGTGCAAAAATGAGCAAATCTATGGTGTAACATTTGGTGCAAAAAATATATTTTTTTGTTTTCTAAAAGATGCAAAAATATGGCGCATAAACACAGATGGCACATAGAAGGTCAGGTTTATAGCTATGGTTATGTTTATAGAAGCATATATTAGTGGAATAATCAAAACAGGTGTATTAGTTCTTCTGAGAATGTCTACCATATACAAGTAAAATTTGTGTGATATCCTGAATTGAAAATCAAAGCGACTCGAATCGATTTGGGAAATTCAAATCGATACCCAGCCCTATAAATGTATTATTTATGTGATTTTAAGCGGTGCAGAACCAAGTTTCACACGGACACAATTGAGTGACGCATCATACATCTATGGGAGAGCCACATGAGCAGTAGCGGTCAAGGGGGTCATGTGGGGTCTCAAGACCTTCCTAAAATTGCCTCATACCCGCCATAGGGCCCTCCATAAACACGACCCAGGGCACCGGGTGAGAAGGCAGAGAGAAAGCGGCTCGAGGGCAGCAGCGGCGCACAGCACTCCCTCCCGTTCCCAGACCTAATTGGTGCGTCATTGCAAAGTTTTCCAAAACGCAGTCAAAGTGACAGTTTATGATCAGTTAAATCTGCATCTGGAGCTATTGTAGCGGGTCAGAGGCTGGTTGTCCCCGGGCCGCCTCTCATTTGCTGTCCTCGTTCTCTTTCACTGTGATGGTTTTTATTTCATGCAGATTGGCCCAGGAATTACAGAGAAATTAGCAATAAGATAAGGCTAGAAATCAGCATTATGAGAATACCATTATGAGTTACAATAGTTACCCTCCAGCTGCTCTCAATTCAATTTTAAACTATAGGCTCTTTTGAATGTTGTGATGTCACCTAACCTATTGCAAAACACACAAAGTAAAATTACTGAAATTAAGAATATTTAACCTTTATTTAACCAGGAAAGTCCCATTGACATTACTAATCTCTTTTTCAAGGGAGTCCTGGCCAAGACAGCGACACAAATCAAGACAACAGATTTCAAGCATCTATTTCATAAAACTAAGACAATTTAACATTTACAAACCATGGATTTCATTTCCAAACCTTTGAGCATTAGTTTAAACTGTCCTATTGGAACCAGTTCCTTTAATTCCCAGTCTTTTTGTAAATTGTTCCATGTTGTGGGGGCAGAATCCTTGAATTGAGTAATTTGGACTCGCCAAGTGAAGAAATCTGCAGATGGAACAAATATTTTTGCACTTTTTGCACAAGAAATATTGATTATTTCATCTTAGAAAAAAAGATCTAATTTTATGTGCAATAGATGTTTTTCTCCTACTTTAAGTGCAAAAGTACTTGTTCCATTGGCAGATAAATGCACCAACCTGCTCAAATCAAAGGAAAATATACTTATTTCAAGAAAACTGATTAATTTTTGCAGTGAAGGGACAAAAATTTGAACATTCTAACTTCTATCAGTGTACAAAATGAACACAATTGTACATTTTCTGCATTCATAGACCTAAAACCATCTGAAATATGTGCAGACGTTGACGCAGGAGTGGAGAGCACCGTGAACTGGCAGCTCCTTTTTACGCAGAAACAAATGTGTGTTTTAAATCTCCAGGAATGTTTTCTACAAAAGCTGCCGAGAGCCATGTGTCAGAGCGAGCGGCGGAGCACAGGACCAGGCTTTAGGTCATGCAATTTTTATATTACGCCAAACGTAACCAGGCCACTTCTGAGACGGCTCGAGACGACAAAGCACTAGAATATGATCTTCCACAACCGTGCACTGGTTAGCTGTAGTGTGGTGTTCTTTGCAGAGGCAGGAAGTGTTCTTTATGGTGTCATTTTATCACACAGAACTATTTACTTCTACTTGAGTACTATTATTTTGAGGTGAGAGTAGGATACTTTTAGTAATTGGTCAGCATTTCAGATGAAGCAATTAATATTAGTTAATATCCTTGTGTCTTATCTAAAGGATTTGTTCTTTTGTAAATTTTCATGGTGTGTTTCCATTTAAATATCACAAGTGTAATCTTTCCTCTTATTTTCTTTTTGTTATGTTTGTTCACTCTTTTATTTTGTCATATTGTTATTATTAACATTCTAAAGCACCTATAGTTTAAAATGGAGTTGGAGGACAGCTGGAAACTATGATAAAACTATAGTTGGTGTCGAAATGTAGAGGTCTAATCTTAGTTTATTGCCAATTTCTCTAATTCTTGGGCCAATCCAAATGAAACAAAAACTGTCACAAAGTCCAATGTCTTCTCTATCAGCACATATGAATCAAGGTTGAATTACTTTCTCTTGAAGTTGGTCAAAAAGTGGAGACAATATTCAAAAACATGTGCATGATGTTGGCCAGTGGAACAGACTTTCATCCATAAGAAGAATGAGGCAGGTTTGTGAATCCAATACCAAGACCGATTCCTGCCTTTTTTTTTTTGCATCTTTGATTTTTGTACAGTACGTGACAAATGTTTAAAATTAAGAATATTATATCAATTATGTGTCATTTTTCCCCTCCTCGAACCACCAACTTATTGTGGTGGAGGGGTTTGAGCACCCGGATGAACCTAGGAGCTCTGTTGTCTGGGGCTTCGTGCCTCTGGTAGGGTCTCCCATGGCAGGTGACGGGTCAGACTGAGCGGTTCAGAAGCTCCTTATGATGAGACCATCGAGGACCATTACATCGCCCAGAGGTGAAGGAGCGTCATGGGGCCATCCTCTCCTCTTGTGGACCCACCACATAAGGGCATTCATTCCCAGACCCAAAACAGACTTTATGAAAACAGAGGAGTAAATTCATGGAATGCACTCCCTGTTCATGTCAGAAATTAAGAATAAAGTCTCTTTTAAGATGATAATAAAAGGGCAATTAGCACGTGAAAGTTCAGTGTTATTTTTACAGCAGACTATTTATGATCAGTGCCAATTTTATAAATTGTATTGTAATTGTTGCACTTTTTCTGTTTTGTGAATGTCATTTTATATTGCTTGAGGACCCCAGGAAGACTAGCAACCACTTTGTGAAGCTAATGGGGATCCTAATAAAGAATAAATGGACTGGTGCAGTGTGATCCGAGCAGTTTGGACTGCTGCCCCCATGACCTGGCAACGGATAAGCGGCAGAAGACGGATGGATGGATGGAGTCATTTTGACTCAATTGGGAAATCAATTGGCCAGGGAAAAGTATTTTTGCACTTCTTTGTGCCTAAAATGCCAACATCTTTGTACCTAAAAAGAGCAAAAATTGACAAAAGATCTGGCTCTTTTCACAACTGAGCTCCAATTCAGTCACTAAACATTTGACAATTTTATTTTTCAAAATTTCTTTCAAAATCGGAATTATGAAACATGAACATGATTGAAGGAAGCAGACATACAGACAAATACATTCTGATTGAGCAGCTCTTACAGACTATATTTTATACATTTTGTTCCTTCAAACTAGTCTCGCTCGGTGCTCAGAAACATCACCAAATGCCTCGTGGTCGGCACACGCTGTTTCCATTAGACTTACACGAGCTACATGTGTCTGAAACCAAACATCCCACGCTCAGACCGTGCCCTCGTCTCCACTGACCTGCTTTCACTTGAGCGCCACAAAAAAAAGAGAAAGAGGACAAACCGTGCTCGCCGCCACTCATTCAATATTCATTCAACTTCATGTAAAAATATCAGCACTTCGGGACGCGATCTCCGGACGGAAAGTTCTCAGCTCGACGGCTCCGTGCTGCCAGAATTTTTGATGCAAATTCCAAACCGTTTCATAACATTACTGTGATCTTTCTGAGTGAAGTGGGTGACTTTACAAAACATAGGACACTCATTTGACTTATTATAATAGTGGCATCTGGTGAAAATTCATTGGATGCAGAATAAGTTATTAGGCTACCCCTCCTATTGTCTCCCAACCTTTTTTGTTACCAACTTCAAATGAGTACATCAAGAGCAGTGGGTCACAGAACCATTGTTAGTGGGTTGTGAGTTTTATGAGGAGCATTTTATTAATATTTACATGGTGTAAAAGCACAAAAACACCACCTGTCTATTGAAATGAGTTCCTTTTGATCATGATTTCAGCTTTTTAAGATAATTCCATGTTTATTCAACAGAAAATTCTTTGAAAATACCGTATTTTTCAATATTTTTTGTAACAAATTAAATTCTTATTTGGGTTACGGCCTGTCATTATAGATTGACAGTGGATCCTGGCGCCAAACCAAGCAAGAACCACTGATCTAGAGGACAAATATGAAATATTTCAGCCCATTACGTTGTCTATTTTGGCCTGATCACATTCACAAACATTCACTTCCAAGGCAACAACATGCTTCATCTCTTGTCGGATCACTTTGTACCATTCATTTAGTAAAATCCAGTCTATTCATTCATGCAATTAGAATCGTCTGTGTAGCTTTGGATTGTGAGCGGCTTATTAACATTTCATTGGGAGCTGCCTTGTAACAAAGTCTCACAGCACTTAGAACCATGTCCAACACTGGCTACATCTGCTGCACGTCAAAATCATCTTTCATCCTTCACTGGAACATATTGTGACATGGTGTTGTGTTCTGGGTATTTTTAGTAGAAACAAACACTAAAAAGGCTAAATCACTTTCGTTTGGTCAACTATTTTAGTTAATTAAAGTATTTGTAAAAGAGAAAACACGACAAGACGGCATGTGTGTGGATTATCTATATACAGCAGAGGGAGGAAGGTTTGCTCAGACATGGGCCAATTTTGTTGGCGACTGAACATCTCCACAGTGTCCAAAACTCAAAACTTCCCATGTACAAATAGTAGTGCCGTTTCTCTCACAGACTAAAGAGGGTCTGGGAGTTCTCCCCCAGGAATTTTTTTTTTTACAAATTTTGGCAGAATTATCAGTACTTTTTCACATTTTAGTTGGTGTTTGGATCTTTGTCATGTGCAGTTGTGTATCTTAAATGTATCAAGGGGCCAGAGGATAAGTAGTAGAGGGCCAGATTTGACCCTCGGGCCTGACGTTGCCTACCCCTGCTAGTATAGCAGCCCTTCCCAAACTCGAGCATGTTACGCCCCCCCTCATCATTCCAATAATTCCACCCTCAGTAATATGAAGTCACTCTTTTTGAATATGTGATGTTTCCTTGTTAATTTCACATACATTTCCATAAAAATGCAAATACGAGTAACTACACTGCAAAACATTCATATCTTCCAAGAAGGTCCCGGGTTCGATTCCCGGACCATGCAGCCTTTCTGTGTGGAGCTTCTCCCCCCGTCTGGATCGGTTTCCCCCATCAACCCAAAACATGCACATTAGGTTAATCTTCCTGCAGGTGATTCTGACCATGAGCCTGGCTCCACATCTGGAGATGGGCCCCGGGCGCTGCACTGTGGTCACCCACTGCTCCTAAAGGTCGCCCCAATGGCATCGAAGAATGGGCCAAATGCAGAGGACAAATTTCCATATGGGGACAATAAAGTTCACCTCAACCTTAATGAATTCAGATTTTAAAATTTATTATGACTTGGCAAGTAAAAAATAAAATCTACCAATAGAATAAGATTTGTTATATCATATTTATTCTTACTTTAGGTGCAATGTGTGTGTGCTTTTTTTAATTATTCTAAGTCAAATGATTTGAAGAGAATTGTACTTATGGTGATTTTAGATTAGTTTTTGCAATGTATAGGCTAAATCCTTATTATAGCTAAACAAATACACATTAAGTTAATTAAAATCCAACTTATTTTTACGCAAATGATGTGAGGTCAACCCCAGACCCCACTTTGAGAAACACTGTAGTATTTCATCCATCGTGTGATTTCAGAAGAAAAGATGGAGGAAAACGAACCGCCTACAAGTGCAAATCCAACAGAGAAAGTATGCACACACATATTTGCAGTCCCAGAGCAGCCAGGCCCAGTCGGTTTGCCACATCCATCATGCCTATTTCTCCAGTGATTGTGGATCTCTGTGGGAGCATGTGTGGAAGCTCATTTATGTGTAAATGCAGCTCGTATGGACTCGTTTCTCTCACGCTGCTGTAAGAGTGTAAAAGGGAGGGAGAAGAGCGCAGTCAGCAGCAGCAGCTCCTCTGTTACATGCTTCGTTATGAGAGAGATCAGATTTCTGGAGGAAAGTGGGTCAAAGACAGGAGCCAGAGCCAGATGTGAGCTCATGTGTGAACTGAGGCTAAAGGCTGAGGCTGGAGGAGAGAATACAGTATATTATATCAGGGCTGTGCACTTGCTACATCTGAAGAAAATCATTGTAATCTGACAAACTCCACACTTTCATCTAAACTCTAAACAAAAATAAGCATATGGTCTATTGGAGGGCTGCAAGGACTATTGTGGTAATTCATTATTTTTTGCGATTAATCGTTTGGCAACAAAAGGTGCATGGAAATTGTTTTTTTTTTTTTTTTTTTTTACATGAAGCTAAAGTGATGCCATTTCAGGAAATCTTGATAGAGCAAGTATGGGCAAACTTTTTGATGCAAGGGCCACATATAGTTTTTGGTCCAGACAGGGGGCTGGATCAGTTGAGACCTTAAACATTTAAATACACAAAGCAAAAGCAACAAGATGGCAGCAGTTATGGCATTATTTTTCAGTCAGTGAAACACTGATGCTGTTCATCCCTTTTAGCCAGGGCTTGGTCATGTTTCGTGGGATTGAGAGTTTGCCCACCTCTGTGACAAAGTGAACTTAAAGGTAGTCAGTAGGATGGTCTTTTATATCCATTTTCAAACTGGTTTTGGGGTTCACTCTGCTCGGATTAGATACTTTTCTAATCCCTGGGGACAAAGAGAGGTGCAATATTTACAAAAAACGTATACAGTATACCTTTAGAGACACAATAGTTTTCGGAGTCTGTCATTCTAGAAACGATGAATCGAACTAAAATAGTTGACAGTAACTTTTTACCACATGGAGCTAAAGTGATGCAGTTTGAGGATGTCTTGTTTGGTAAGGTAATGGCTGTAGGATGCTCTTTGTACAAGTTTCACATGTCATTCCTCATTTGAAAGATAAGAAAATGAACAATTCAGTCTGGGATTGTGAAAGTGAGAGAGCCGGAGAGTCCTCTTTCTGCTCCAATTAGATTATGGTGTGAGATTTATCTCATATTTTGATCAACCAGAGCTAAAATATTTGCAACTTGCGTTTTTCACAAAAAAAATACAAAATTTGGATGCAATTCTTACTCTGTCCGAGTTAAAACTAAGCTCAGGGTGAGACAATAGAGAGGTAACAAGCACTAATTATGTGTGAATAGGTTAAGATGTGTTGCCAACCTTTAGTATTAAGAGAGGTGGGACTTGGAGGTTAACTCCTCCTACTGGTTTCCTCTTAAGAGATCCATGAGCGTGTCAAGTCTACTCATTTTGCTGAGGAAGATCTTTGGACAAAGATCGAAACGTCCTACACTTCAACTACGAGTACAGATGAAGACTGAGGAATCTTTGCCTACCATGGACAACTCCTGTTCGACTGAGAACCTACACAGTCTGAGTATATCCCAGAAACAATTAATGGATGACTAAAATAGTTTACAAAGAGCTTAATATTCTTGTTCCAACTTAAAAAGATTAAACTTTTCAGAATCAAAGGATTATTGTAGGAACTTCTTGAACAAAATGTGAGTCTTGCCCCATGTAGCTTTTCAGACCCCATGCTCTCGGACTGCACCTGGTCTAGACGTGGCCCTGTCCCTTTAAGAGCCGTAAAAATCGTTGACTTCCTGCTCCTTCAGAGTCTGAAATGTCAGGAATGTTCTCACTCTCACTGCTGCTGCTGCTGCTGCTGCTGCTGCGTCATCTCCACCACAGACGCATTTTCCACAGAACACACGGCCCAGAAACTATTACAGCCGCAACCATTTCTCTGTTTGTGGCAAATAAATGGACAACGAAAACAAACGGGGACACAAAAACAAGTATGAGGTGCAAGGAAAGAGCATACAGACTGCTAAACTGTGTAGAGTTGGAGATGAAATATTATTATGAGGGAAAATAGCCAAACATTGATCCAATTTTGTGCCACATTTGATGAAAAGATGCTAAAATTGTCTACCTTGTATTTCCATTGATGCTGTTAAGCCCATTCTTGAGTTCATTTTGGATTAATATGTAAAATTTGCTGGTAAAAAAAAAAAGATTTGGCTCTTTTTACAAGTGAGATCCAGTTGAATCTGTTCACCTAAAAGAAAAACTAGACCCATTGTTCACTTTAGAGCAAAACTAATCTGCACATAACTTTCAGGAACGGCAAATAAACCTGTTGTGGACCATGTATTTGGTATTTGGAGTAAAAAAGTCCAGGGATAACACCATTTCCAAAGACATTTAAATTTAATGCCTGTTGTTTTTTAATAATATTTAAGGTTTTAATGTGAGGTTCATTAAATGTATTGTCTTTCAATGCCCCTTGGAAGCCCTGTGTGCGATATGTGTGGTAAAAGATCGGTTATTAACTGGTAGGGATGCACCGATACCGATACCAGTATTGGGTATCGGGCCGATACCACCTCCTTGTACTCGTACTCGTACTCATTAATGAGGCTCCGATACTAAGGGACCGATACCAATTGACGTGCGCTGCACCTGCTCCTGGAGCTAAAATATCCAATATTATGCTAACAAGCAAAATAAAAAGAATCAAACATATCGCCAGCTGTAGGGAGGCTAAATGAGGCCAGTCTAGTTAAAATAATAAGGAACCATCTACATACTATTATATACGAATACAACACAGGCTATTTAACTTTTGGATATGAACAGTGTGTACAATGAGGACTTAAATATTTACTATAATTTTCATCTGAAATGAAAATTGTGAGACCAGAAACACATCATTACACATGCTTATTACAAATATTATATTCAATAAAATAACTTTACTTTAACTGTATAATTCTGATCAAACTTTTCTTAAAAGTAATATTGTAATTGATAAATGACTCCAGTAAATGGAAATGAGAACTAACCACTTTAACCCAGCTACAAAGATGTATGTTTGAAGAAAATGCCTTGTACTCATATCAGTACTCGGTATCGGCAAGTACTCAAATCAAAGTACTCATA
>OMNZ01075676.1:0-12034 GCA_900303255.1 Lesueurigobius sanzi
GCGATGACATGCCATGAAATGTACCCTATCCCACATAACGACTGAAGGAGAATGTAAGTACGTGCGTGACACTTCTGTAGACCGCACGGTTTGTCTGGAAAACGTTTAGCAAAAAACGTTTCCCCGGCCTCGCCCACTTCCCGAACTGTATCTTATATTATAAGATGAATATGTTATGTTAACATACTAGACACCTATTCAGTTTGTTGTTTATGCTTCGTGTAGCTGAATGACCATCAATGTGTTATATTAGCACCGTACACGTGTTCAGCCTGTTGTTCTCTATTCCAGTGGTTCCCAACCTTTTTTGTCTCACGTACCCCTTGGGCCTTTCATTTATACTCTGAGAACCCCCTGCTTCGATAGTTTTGTTGATTAGTTAGAAAGTGAATGACAAAAACTCCAATTTATCAGGTAAAATATGAGGAAATACTCTCAAAATCTCACTCTTTACAGTTAAATGTTTTAAAATACAGTTTCTTTGACCATAATAATCAAAAATACAATGTGTTTCATCTTCCTTTTTTCTGATCCAAGTACCCCCTGCTAACCTCTCGCGTACCCCTAGGGGTCCCCGTACCCCTGGTTGGGAAACACTGCTCTATTCTATTGCCATTATTATAACTTGCCTTTCAAGATGAAATGTCTGTTCTTGGTCTCAGATTTTGTAAAATAAATCTCACCCCCCAAAAATGCATGTGGTATGTTTTTTTTCTTCTTCCTTATGCATTTTTTGGCTGGTGCGACTTACACTCCGGAGCGATTTTTTTTATATGAAAGCACTGAATGACTGACGCAATAAACCCTTCCCTCTTACTGTGCTTGTCTGTAATGGGACAATTAGAACGCAGCACAAAGAGCAGTTGAGCAATGAGCACTAGGGCTGCACAATATATCGCAAAAAATATCGTATTGCGATATTAGGTGGTGCAATATCCGTATCGCAAGAAGCCACAAAGTATCACAAATTCACTTAAGTCTTCCATCTGACTGAGATTTTTACTTTTTTTGCCAACACAATCTAAAACCAAACTTGCATGGAACTTAGAAATGTGCAGAAGTTCAGCTTTAGTTATAACTTTCCTAATTTAGTTAATATTTTGGCCTTGGTTTGGTTCTGATTGAGTGTTTTTGGAGTCTTCTTTTGGTACAATTTGCTGAAAAATATATTCAATGTGTCTGAATTGAATGGAACAGTTTATCTAAGTATCGCAATAATATCGTCATTGCGGTATTGCATGCACGTATCGCAAGTTTTTTCAATATCGTGCAGTCCTAATGAGCACATTCATCATCCTGATCTATTGTACATGTTTTTTGTGGTAGAGGAAACCGGAGCAGGCACGTGGAGAACATGCAAATGCCACACAGAAAGGCCCAAGACCTTCTACCTGTGAAGCCACCATTCTGCCCAAATTTAACATTGATATCACAAAATAATATTCATATAATATTTATTTCCCCTTTCTCCTGCAGTGTCTTGACTTAATTCAGTGCAAAATCTTGAGCCAGGTCTGGTTTAGAAGTAGCTCGAGTTTCCTCTCCTTGTCTATTTAAAAATGTTTTAACTTTTCCACAAAACCAAGGAGTGAATTGCTTTGTTTCCACTATGACAGACATAGAGTCCATCATAGTGGAACCTTGCTGAACTTATAAGTAATACAAGGTCAAGTGGAAAGTGTATTTTCTGTTATCACGGGATTCATCTTCTGCCAGACAAGAAGTTAATGCAGTATTTTCTGACTAAATGTAAACGAAGCATGGTTGACAGCTTCATATTATCGTGACTTATTCTGTCTAATCTTATCTTAACTCAATGCAGAAGTAAAGTAATCTTGAAGTTCTTACAGGGTAATTGCACTCCTCATTTGTGTCATAAAAGCCTCTGCAGACGTCTTTGTCTGCCAGTGACATCCATATTGTACAAACACATCATAACCATGAGTCTTAAGTGCTAAATCGGTCTGACTAATCTCTGTAATTGTCCCATCTCATTCAGGCTCCATTATAACCAATGACAGAGATGGCTCTATTCTCTCCATAGACTTCTTCACTGAGACTTCTTTTGTTAAAGCTATACTATATGTTGGTATTTGACATGTTATAACTTAGGTTAGTGCTTTTCATTTGAACTGTTGGGTGAAGTGTCACTCTCTGTTCGCAACATATGAAGATACAAATGTGTGCTTTAGTTGGAGGCTCACGTTACAGATTTTGGAGTTGGAGGCCAGGTGCCATTATTTTATTTATTGTTTATTTGGTTGGGACAGTGCATGTTGATGAACACACATGAGAACCATGCATGTAAACACACCACTCCGGATTGTAGCCTTGGGCTAACTCGCATCCGTTGTCCCACACTCGCACACGCAAACACACTCTCATTCATCCTGATCTATTGTACATGTTTTTAGTGGTAGGGGAAACCGGAGCACCTGGAGGAAACCTACGCAGACCCGGGGAGAACATGCAAACTCCACACAGAAAGGCCCCGGGATTGAACCCAGGACCTTCTAGCTGTGAAGCACGAGCGCTAACCACTGTGCCGCCCAACTCGGAGAGAGACAGTTTAGACCAGGGATCTCTAACGAGCCATATTAAGCATGAATAGGTTAGATGTTTTCCTAGCACCAAGAGAGGAGAGATTTAGAGGTTACTCCTCCTTTTGGTTTAGTCTTAAAGGGATAGTTCACTGCTTTTACATGCATTCATATGTTCTAACCTGGGCTTAGATGAGGCGATGCATGGCGCCAAATTTCGGAGACCCCTGGTTTAGACAGAAATACATAAAAAAAAAAAAAAAAGACAAACCTGCCATATTACTTTTATGGCTGAAAGTCCTTTCTACTGGCCAACATGATGCACATTTTTTGAATATTGTCACCACTTTTGAATACTTTTGTGAGAAAATACTAAGGCCTTCGTATGAAGTGAAAGAGAAGACACTGAACTGACTCTGTGACCGTTGTTATTTCGTGTGGATCTTAAGTGGAAATCTGAGCGCTGCCATGATCGTAACATAATGATAATCATCCCCACACATGAGCATCCAGAGTCATCACTGTGAAGATTGTGGTTCATCATGGTTTGAACAGGAAAGCAGCAGGTGTGCAGTGCACTCTGGGAAAACTCCAAACCCTCAACTCACTTAACGGAGATAAGAATAAAGGCTCCCCTGCTGGTAACCATGAAGCTTTTAAAAACTCCCCAGGCTGCAGGACAACTTTTGCATCTCGTTCAAAGCACTGTTCAAAAACGACTATATTGGAGGAGTATTTTGAGAAAAGATGTGTTGAAATTGATGAACAAATATAGTAGTTAAAACTTACCAACACTGAAGAGAGAGCTCTAGTGGCCCACAGTCGGCTGTGCACCTCCAAAGCCACCAATCACTCATTTGAGGACAGTGAAGTTAAGATTTTAGCGAAAGAAAATAGCTTGTTTGAGAGAGGAGTCAAAGAAGCTAAGTCTAAGTCATCCATGAACCGCAATGGAGGACTTCGATTTAATTTGGCACCAATCTGCAACAACATCCTTCGACAGAAACCATATCTCTGTCATGCTAATGAAGCTGGGCCACTGACCAGAGCAGGGCCATAGATAAGTGTGGATAGTGCAAAGCCAATAGGAAGGTAACAAACACGAATTAAGTGTGAATAGGCCAAGATGTTTTTCCAACCTTTAGAACCAAGAGAGGTGGGACTTAGAGGTTAACTCCTACTGGTTTCTTCATAAAAGACCATGAGCGTGTCAATTCTGCTCATTTGCTGTTCTTTGGATAAAGAGCAAACGTCCTACACTTCAAATACAGAGTACAGATGAAGACTGAAGAATCTTTGTCTGTATGGGGAATTATAATCCAATGACCATTTTACATTATACATTTTTCTCACATTGCGGTGGCATCTCCACTTTTGTAGCACCAACAGACTCCAAACTTTAACAATATTATGAAGATTTTTTCAGAGGGATTTTTCAAAATGTAATTACTAGCCTGATTTATAGAGTTTGAAACCCCTAAAAAACAAGAAATTGGACTGCTTTAGTTACAAAGATTGTGCTCATACGTTTACCTTAAGAATGGAGTTTACTCTTTTGAAATCATAATGAAACAGAAACTACTCAAATGTCCCTGATCTAACGTTTACATGACCTTCAACAGCTGCCAGGAAAATAGTTCAGGAGCAAAGCAAAACTCACTTCAGCTGAAATACAGGACTCTCTGACAAAATTGGACGGACTCTCTGTAAAAAAATGTTTGTTTCAAGATGCACAATATGTAAACTTTTGATCAGGGACATTTTGTTGGTTTCTAGTTGAAAAGCGTAAACAAACAGGTTTTGTGACAATAAATGGCTTCACACGACCACTAACTATGAGTGAAATAAAGGTTTTTGTGTTCAGTTCATATATATGTTTACATACCCTGACATTCTGTTAGTGGGTGTAAACTTATGTGCACAACTGGCTTAATCCATTATTTAGATTTTTTCACTGAAAATATAGGCCATTTTTATGCATAACGTGTGTAACTTTTTATGAAAACATAAAATGACAGAACACTTCAAATACATTTTTCTCAGTATACGGTTAAAAGTTTCGTACTGATACTCAATTACTGTATTTGTTTCGCCCTTTTCGCCTGCAGTGTCTCACCTTAACTCCAGTCAACAATCGGTATGTGCTGAGGGTCTGTGAGAGCTAGAGATTTGACTCCAACTCCCAACTTTCACGGAAAAGAGAGTAATTCAGGTAGTGTAAGGAATATCAAAACTATCCCTCATAATATAATGTAGCTAACTTTATTGCTTCAGATGAGATAAAAGGCAATAGCAGACCCCCTTCAATATAAATCGCCACATACTTCAACAAAACAGTATTTTAAATATAATTGACGACATGAATAGTGTGAATTAGTGCTAAATTATGCTGATCATTGATGTTCAACCTTCCTTTGCCCCACTTTTGAATCACCACCCATAATATGAAAAGTACTCCATACAACTACAAGCATTCTGTTTTTAAACAAGGCTGTGATAGTGTGGCTTTATTCTGTTATAAGCCGTGAGAGGCCACTGCGCGTGTAAAATGGACTTTCAATTACCCTGGGAAGCGTTTGTCTCTTACAAATACACCACTGGCCCAAGGTCCCACTAACAATAAATTAAGAATTAGGCTAGCGGCTCTGGAGATACACAGGTTTACACAGAAAAGAGTTCTGATTTATGGCTGGTTTAGAAGGTGGAGCCTTGAGTTAAATCGCGGAAGGATAGAGGAATAAATCTCCTGTGATCTGACTGGCCCTGTGGACGTGGCTGCAGCCGCTTGGCCTCAGAGGTGAAGTCTGCTGGCTCTGGGCCCACGCTGTTAATCCTGGACCTTTGGCCAAAGCTAATGCACGGATAATCCAGGCCTCCAAACACAGCACTATTTTAGAAGACCAAGAAAACAGTGAGAGAAATGGCACACGTGTGGGCTCTGTACAAGACGTGACAACACTGCACAATGTGCTGTTTAACAGTAGGATATGACCCTAAATTTAATGGGAGCTCAATCTTTAGACTTTTGAAGAAACCGGTCTGATACGACTTACCATCGAATCACTGAGAAGACAGGCTCAATAAGCTTTGGCTTCTGCCTGCGCCTGCAGGAACTGACTTCATTGGGTTATGTGTTTGTTTTCAATGACTTCAGAATGATTGTAAATTACCAAACAACAATTTTTGTCTAGTTTTGTCTCTTAACATCTTAGTTTTACTGTCCAAGTACAAAAAAATACCATTACTCAGCCTTTAGGATGGTTATTTTATGACACTTTAGTCCACCGCCACGTTTCCCACGCATATCCATTCACAAATATTGACATACTGTATTTAGTATCCACTTGGCCTGCGTACACCACCAACAAGGCGTTGTAATTCCAATATGATAATATTTTTTCTGAGAAAAGCCAATGGCAAAAAACACGGATGATATACAAGCACATGCACAGACGTTAAAATCTGATAATAAAGACAGAAATTTAAACCTTCATTATTTTGATTTTTTTGTAAAAATAAAATAAAATAAAAAATTGACAGTCTTGGCCATTTTTACACATAAAATGCCTTATATGAAAGCATAAAATTACGGAAAACTTGCAATACCTGCCTATTCTCCTGCAGTGTCTCGCCTGGAAGTGAGTGAAGTATCACTCCTGTTTGAAATATGTGTACGACCTGTATCTCTGTAACTGCGTGTCACCGCATAATGTAAAAACTAGTCCACTCAGTTCTCACCAAACTAGTGATAAATTCTTTACCCCAAACTGTCCAAAAGTGGTTCTATCATTCAAGATTGACAAATGAGTGACTTGTGATGCCAATTAGTGACAAAACCTGTGGGTGGCTTTTGTAACTGCGTCAAAAGCATGTTTAACAAGACAACTATGAAAACTAAAGCCAATGTGTTAGCGGCGGCGCAACCATTTTAAAAGTATTTCCCGTTTGTTTTTGCATCCGACCAATTATCCAACAGTCTCTTATTGTTTGTGTTTTGCGCCGCTCTGATCCTTACTGCCCCCTACACAGGTCACCGTGCAGCCCCCCTCACACTCGCACACATTTGCTTATTCATGCCGCTGTGTGCGCTTTTGAAGTTTCTCTCCTAATTGCGATTCCCCTTTGAAGTCGGTGCCCCTATGTAACCTTGATAAACGCCATTCTCCGCTTTACATTCCCAGTCATTTCATGTTTAGAAGGGAGATGCGGTTATCTCCTCAACCTTGGCCCCACCTGGGAGGACGATCCTGCGGGAGTTCCGAAAGCCATCTCTTCCTTCGCCTTCCTCCGTACTTCTTATGCTAATGGCGAAATGCAAATGGCCAACAACAGCGACAGTCTTCCCAGGTGTTACTCGGGAGTTTATGATCCTTATCGGGGGGAAATGTGCGCCCGCGTGGGAGGGGAGGTCGGATATACGTACAATGCCGGCGATTGTAATGGAATTAGGAGTGATCGAGTTTCGCGGCATGCTCGGTCCTAATCACCAACCATGTTATAGAGCCCCGAGTAATTGCGCGAGAGAGTAGATTGGGCTGATGGATGAGAATGGTGTCTCGCCGGACTAAAATGTCAAAGACGGCACACGGGCCTCTAGAGCATTACTCCCTCGCAGACCTGCTATGTTTGCGAAAGGACATGTGCAAGGACAAGTGTGGAGGGATTCTGCAGAAATGAGCTCCCAAACTGCGTCGGGTTTGAATATGCAGGGGTAGTTAGTAAGAAAAGGTCGCAAATGAGGACCACATTGTGCAAAAGTGTCTCAAACTCACATAGTGCCAACTTTTGGATTGCTTTATGGCATATATTCAGATTGATTTATGGCATATATTCAGTATTATAGAAAAGCAATATGCACATTAAACAAGTACAGTTAGCAAATACAACTCAAACCTTTTTTGCCCCACTCACTCCAATATGAAGAGTTAATTTCAGATTCAGAAGACTTTATTAATCCCATGAAGGGCAGCAGCAACCCGGCCAGACATAAACCAGACACACATTTACAGCACATACAGTACATTTCAAGTACAGTCTTGTTCCGATACTTGTATTGGAGAGTACACAAAACAAATCACCGAACCGATACCAGCATTCATTTATTATAATGTGAGCTCTGACATGAAAACAGGCAGACTAGCCCGACTAGCCTCGCTAGCTTGGCAAATGTTGACATCAGACCGGCTGGATGTCAGTTCTTCTTTGCTGCTTTCACGGAAAGTAGCTAGCAGTAGCAGTAGCAGTGGCAGTGTTTTCCATAGAATAGAGCTTTGAATAGTAGCGACTATACATTTACCTCCTGATCGGATTTGGCTAAACGGAGGAATATTTACCGTTGTGAACTATTTAGATAACTTATCCGAGATCCCGTCCTCCTCACTGATCCTCCTCCAAGCACGGTCCTTCCTATTCCTGTCGCTATATAACATAAGCAGGATTAGTCAAAAAGCTCAGGGCGAACGCAAACGGCAATGATTAGCTGCTCCATTGTTTTCGTTGTTTTCCCGGTTCTTCCTGGGTTCATCCCGGTATGCGTCACTAACGAATCTCTCTGCTTGCTGCCGCGACTTTCTCCAAAAGTTCAGATTCTCAAACTTTTCTGCTTGGGAGGCGGCAGACACCTGAAACGCGAGAAAAGCTTCAAAAGCTCAGCTCAGGACGCCCCTTGGTGCGTGTAATGCATGTAAACCAGACGCCTTTTACGTCCAAGCCACGTTTGGTCTGAACAAAGCATTATTCTGCGACCAATTCCGATTTTTTCCTTACCTCTGACTGCACGACTCAGGGTTTTTTCTGAGTGGGCAGAAAAACCTTGTGCCTGCAGAAATAAACCTCTACAAAATGTCAAAATGCACAACTATATGTGATACTATAAGGCAGAGCATGCGGACAAAGTTACATGCAGTGATTCCCAACCTAAGGGTTAAAAACCAAAGATCTCAGTGTATCTCCTGAATATCAGGTAAAAGAAGTCCAACTACGGATGGTAGAATTATAATGAAAAATTAAAAGAAGAATTTCCTGGTTGTTTGGTCCGGTTGAGGGGGTTGTGCTGTAGGTTTGAATATTTCCCCTTGCAGTCCTCCAGCTACAGCAGTTTACTGTTGTATCCACCTCCTACTCCCACCAGGTCCCCAGTGGATTCTTGAGCGCCTCTCCCTTTTAATTCACCTTCACACTGCTGCCGCTGATCTTGCCGGTGATTAAAAATTGCACTATTTGCTGTTGCTGGTGCTTGTACTTAAAATTGAGTAATGTCCCTAAAGAGCACTTTTAGCAGAGCCGGTGCTATTATCACAAGCTAAAAGCCCCTCTTATTCCCTGTGAGGATGACTTAGGAGAAGCTGAAGGCTATTGTCGGACATTATATTCATGAGATACAAAGGAAAGGTAGCCGTCTTAAGACTAAAGTTCATAAAAAAGGCACGGAGCATTAAGGAATAACAAGCAGAGACAAAGCTTCAGGTCCCGGCTGTGCGTGGATAATGTGTTACTGTGCAATTACACTAGACTAAATGGGGTCTATTTAAATGCATTAGGGTCATCGGGCTGATCATACGAAAGGGGTGAATACACAGGCGGTGAGTGAGCTAAATGGTTAAAGGAAAAAGGCAGAGCACATGTGGGATAGGAACCATTAAAGATAAAAAAAAATCATGCAAAATCTAAAAAAAAAACCTTTTAGGCATGTAATAAGTGTAACCGAGGATAGCGTTGGTATTTATTTAGTCAGATATATGTCTTACATGTTCACCAGGCCCAGTCAAGCGGTCGAAGACAACCAAGCCTGCCTTCACAGCAAAAGCTTAATGTATTTCCTGTCTAACAGCCTTCCACAATACATGTAGCGCACCAAAGGGTGGCTTACATAAGTGTTTTACTCCTCATTAACATTCCTGGAGTAGAATTTTGCCTTGTACCGCTGATAGTTAGGTGTTTGATGGCGATGAAAAGGCGGGAGACAGTCTGGATGTCTGAAGTACAAGAAGCTTATTACTAACAATAAAGATCTGGAGACATGTGAACAGTCAACACAGTCTTCAGCGCACTGATCATTCAGAGTGTGGTGATGCTTCCACTGTACAATGTGACCGAGTATAATACAGTTGTAGCAAGATCACAGGTTCCATGTTAAACAGACAAATATTGCAGAAGGCCAAATTATTCTCTATACAATTCCCTATCACTATAATGTTGGCAATCTCTTCTTTGATTGCAGAATGTATGCTGATTTGTACGTTGTGCATTTAATTGCGTAATAGCACCTTGAACTGGAGGAAGGTCTAAGGATATGGGATACTCTAAGCTTGTTACTCTAAGCCAGGGGTGTTTTTTCATCGAGGGCCACATATTGAAGTGGGTACAGCGTGGAGGGCCACAGATCGGTGCCAGCGCAGTCCAAAATTCAACTGGGTTGATTTAAAGAGAGGTTTAAACCTTCTCCTCACACCTTTAGTTAGTCTGGAACCTGTCTCACAATTAAAATAAAGTTTTTGAGGCTTTAATTGAGCAGAAAACCTGTTAAACCTGCAGAAAAACATCATGTCTGACGACATGTGCCAATTCAACAAGAAGATTTTGGGCCTTGATTTAACTGCCTTGTGTATCTTTAAAACCTGTACTACATCACCAAACCCATTCTGAACAGTTCTGCACTGAAAGTGTGTTCATCAAGGTGATTTGTTAGCATGCCATTGACTAAAAATAAAGGAATGGATTTTTCTTATCTTACTATTTCTTATCTATCTATCTATGTATCTATGTATGTATCTACTGTATCTATGTATGTATCTACTGTATCTATGTATGTATCTACTGTATGTATGTATGTATGTATGTATCTATGTATCTATCTATCTATCTATCTATCTATCTATCTATCTATCTATCTATCTATCTATCTATCTATCTATCTATCTATCTGTGTCATGCCTGTGGCACTCACTGCTCCATCGTCCCCCTCTCTGTCTCTGCTCTTCCTCCCTTGTCGTCATAACGTTGAGCTACAGCCCCAATCAGCATTTACATCCGATACTACGCTCTCACGGGAACCAAACTGCTGTTTCTAGCCCACTGTGAGTTAAACATATACTATATTAGCTCTCCCTGCAGCCCCTACCCCGCACCACCGGTCCACTGGAAAAATGTTGAACTAAATATTCCACTGTACTGATCACAAGGAGTAAAATGTTTGGGGACTACTTGTATAAGAGATTAACACACACCCACATCTTGAAGCCCTGGCCCGACCCGACCCGTAACCGACGTGATATCTCAGTCCGGCCTGGCGCTCGGGTTGGGCTCGGGAATTGCATCTAAATAGCCCACTTTACAATTGACGTCACGCGCAAGGGCTTCTGGGTCCTAATGCTAGACAAACAAACACCAGCTGTCTCATATGGTCACGGAACTTACCCGGTGAAAATGAGGGACTGTATATTGCTAGTTGGGTAAGTCAAAACCCTGTTGAGAGTCCGGTTAGAACTTCAATGAAATGAAGAGTCAGGGTACTTTGTTGTTCTTTAATGCTTGGTCAAAGTGTGTGTGGTTTTTCTTTTACGCACACCATCAAGCAGGCTCACCACAAACTCTGAACAGTAACTCTACAAATAAACCAAACTAAAAAAAGCTCAGTCTCTCGTCTGTTCTCTCTCCTCAAACAGGCTGCTGCACACCGGTGGGCTCGGCTCTGCCCCTTAAAGGGTCAGCATGCCAAGGAAGATCCCCCGTTGCTCTGATTGGTCATAGCGTTGACCTACCACGGCAGAAGCAGTTTGAACGACAACTGTTGGCTCCACCCACAACCTTCAGCTTTCCCAATGGGGCGACCCCAGACTATACAATTCATGCTACAGTCTGTCTTGCCAGGCTACCGATCTGGGTATCTAGAGTCTGAACATCTTTAGGAGACAAAAGTACAACTTTGTGACTATCAGAGCGACTCAGACCCATAGACACCCATGCAAAATGTAATGCAAAATTGTTTGTATGGGGCAGAATCCCAGAATGCATTGCAATGTTGCATCAAGGTTTATTTTTAGTGACGGTGAAAAGATGCTATTCTAGCTCAAGTTCAATTTGAAATGGGGACCAATACAGTTCTCAACCATAAAGTCTCTTTCCGGTTTTGGAGGTGCATAAAAGAATGTTTGTCATGATTGTCTACAGATAATTCAATTGTAGAGTAGATATAAAACCTCCATTCCTCTCTAAAACAACCCAGTACAGATGACGACTTGAAAATCTAATAGGTTACATTCACCTTTCCTATTTCAGTTGGAGCAGGTTTCAATACAACTCTATGGGAAGAAATTTCCTAAAAGAAAATGTCCAAATGGAGCCAGCTGAGGGGGCTCGGGCATCTGTTTGGGATGCCTCCTGGTCGCCTCCCTCGAGAGGTGTTCCAGGCACATCCCACTGGGAGGAGGCCCCCGGGAAGACCCAGGACACGCTGGAAAGACAATGTCTTTAGGCTGGCCTGGGAACGCCTTGGG
>OMNZ01075678.1:0-10826 GCA_900303255.1 Lesueurigobius sanzi
AACTGAGAACTTTAATCTCTGATAGCTTTCTATATCCTTCCCCTAAACCATGATGTTGAACAATCATTGTTTTCAGGTCATTTCAGAGTTGTTTTGAGGCTCCCATGTTGCCACTCTTCAGGGAAGATACAAAGAGGAGAAACACTTACAATTGGCCTCCTTAAATACACTTTCTCATGATTGGATTTATCTGTGTATGGAGGTCAAGGGTCACTGAGGTTACCAAACCAATTTTGAGTTCCAATAATTAGTGCTAAAGGTATTAAAATCAATAAAATGCAAGGGTGCCTAAATTTATGCACATGCCTAATTTTGTTTAAATAATTCTTGCACACTTTCTGTAAATCATATACACTTTATTTCACTTCTCAAATATCACTGTGTTTGTCTCCTATATGATATATTTAACTGGAATTTTTTATCCAAACAACCAATGATTTATAAAGGAAAATAATGAAAATTTACAGGGGTGCCCAAACTTTTTCATACCACTGTATTTAGTTCTAGTTTACTCACCATATACTACACTACTAATAACATCTCTGTACGGTTTAATAATCCTTACCGTTCCTGAGTTGATATATCTCTTCTTCTTAAGTTTCTTCTTGGCATTCACCACCTATAATAGAAATAGCAAAGAAAAAAATGTAATCTTTTTACACACACAGACCACATCTCGGTGCTCGTGCCCCTGTGTCTATATGTCTAATGGGGCGTACAGCCTGAATCCAATAAGAGCAGTGGTGTTGGTGAGAACGAGATAGCATTGATCAAGCCCAGTAGCGGGACAGGCATTATATGAAGGAATTCTCACTAAGCTGGAGGCTCAGGAATGTGCTTTTCTCTGTGCATTGTAAGCTTCGGGGCATTTAAGAACATGCTCTTATCTCTGCACAAATATTGACTGATAAAAATAATGAATTTCATAGAGTTATAACAGAGGTGGGCATAAAATATGACAGCGATAAGCAAGTGTCGAAAACATCTCAGTTGTGTTCTGGATAGCAGGCCGCTGAAAGAATGCACATTCAAATCTTATAAATCCATGTTTTATTCACCGAGTAACATGAATGTGGGATATTTCACAATGTCATGCAGTGGACATTTTCGTACAGCGCACATACAGAGCAAGTATGAAAAAGAGAAAACTGAAGTCCACTCAGTTTTTTTCCCATATTGCTGAATTATGTAAATAAATTCAAGTTACAGTAAGTAGCTTTTTTGGTGAGAGGCAAAACAATAATACAATACAATACAAAACAACCCAAAATTACCACTGTGAAACATTTTATTATAATAAATTCAGGCTAGCCGTGACATCATTAATGAGATAATGGAATATTTTGTGTTGCATGACCCTAATATTTCTCTAAATGGGCAGCAAAGAATGCCAGCCACAAACTCTATTACACAGGATTATCCAGCAATGGCGACCACATGTACAGTATGTTAGTGCCAGTGTAAAATGCAGGTTTAAAGGAATGTGTGTCTGTTCGATTGTTTATTTATCCTATTATCCAATACTTGTTGCCAACATGAAATTCATAATGAACCACCTGAAATGGCAACAAGAAGAACTCTCAAAAACCTCATCTCTGACTATAAGATGTACAGTATGTATGATGTTCAAATGCTATACATGTGTTTCCGTTTGTACTGTACTTGTTGCCAAGCCCTGAGCCAACATGCATATTTATGTGCTTTATTCAGTCTCAGTTGTATCGTTGCAGCGGCCTGAAGGGATACTTTCGACCATGACTGTATAAAGCTCCTGTATTCCTCTTCCCTTCTTCTCCTGCCCACATATCTCATGACCCTCCAACGCACTCCGGGCTTGTTACACTATGACTGTCCGGCTACGTCACACAAGCATCACCCTCAATTACTCCCGATCATGTTAGCATTAGCCGCCTGTCACTGCTGCTCACACCACTGATGTCTGTGTGGGCCCAGAGCACGTCCATTTGACTTCACTGAAAAACACTCGTAGCACGGGACATGACCTATTCACACAGGCTTTGGATGAAATACAAATATGTGGCATAGCATAGTTTTAGTCTTAACGGTATTGGCTTAAACCTGGAAAGCCCAAACAATGAAATAATTGCTAAGAAATTAATTGGAGTGTTTAATGAACCTTCTGACAAATAGAAACAAAAATGTATGTAATAATAATTTGCTTTTATGAGTTTTAATTTGTATCACTTTTGTTACATTGGACATTTGTGTCTGTGAATGCTTGTAAAACACATAAAATACATTTTAAAATGTTTTGCTCTAATATCTAATGGTGTTATTTAAACTTTTTATTTATTTATCTAAAAAGAGAAGAAGAATTGATATAAGTATGCTTCTTTATTGAAGCCTTAAATACAATACATTCCAATGCACAAATTTGCATATAAATGACCTATATCATTACCTATACCTATATCATTATTTTTTACCCTGATTATGTAGAGGGCTCAGATATCCATCTAATGGTTATATAGGGTAATTCTATGACTCTAAAATGTGAATACACTTTGACTGCTTTTAATTTTTGTATTCAGCAAGCCTTTTAAGATAAGCGATGCAGTTCCCAGTTAAAAAGATTTGCTCAAAAGATACCAAAAGATGGACTTTTTAAACATCTTTGTCTCTGAATCTCATGAAAAGATTATTATTTTTTTTAAACAGTTATGAAGGGCACTATTGATAACAGTTTAAGTCTACCACAATGAATGTCTATGGTCTGCCGTGGACAGGGCTGGAGTAGTGATTTAAGGACAGACAGGGCATTTGAGGGAAACGAAGAGACTAACTTTATAACTTAAAGTACTATATCATTCATGATAGGACAAAATCTTGAGTTGATACATATCACAGAAGGCTATCACAGGAGAAGAGACTCAAAAGATATTACACAAAATGCCAAAGGTTTATTGCAGCGCTCTCTAAATCCATGGGTTTTGTGAATACATTGTTCTATCCATTCACAAGCATAAAAACCTCTGATATCATGATTTTCACTCTCGGAGAAGTAGCGGCAAAGTCCTCTGGCTCTGTGCGAGAGGTAATACAAGTCAAAGTTTATTCTCTTTCTACACTACCCTAGACCTTTACCAAAACAAATCCACAAGCAGAAAAACACAAACAGAGAATGTCAAGCAAAACATTATTCTTATCTTGTTCCATGCAACACCAGAAATATGCCGAACACTGCACCGGCCGACCTGCTGCACTCGGAATTTCCTCATTAAAATTCCGAGGTTTGGTGAAGGGTAATTGATGCGTCTTTAGTGCCATGTCAGCGGTGTGAAAAGGCCAGCTGGGGTCGCCTCTCTACTTTCCCCTCCACCGCTGCACACTTCGCCCTTACCCCTCTGCGCCCCTCCTCCTCGATCCACCTCCATGACTAATTCAGAGCTTAATGTAACATGGCAAGATTTCTAATGAGCCAAAACCAAGAGAGCCTCCGAGCACAAGCAGCAGCACCACCAAACCTGACCCTTGGAGAAAAAAAAAGGACCCAGTTTTAATCAAGAGAAGCTTTCCTATCAGTATTTGGGACATGTCATCTCAGTGGCACCATTTAACCTGCCACCTGCTTAACGCCTCACAAAGACTGATAGGGCTTTAGGTCATTTCACAAAAGAGGGTTTGTGTTTTTGTACTTGCTTGACCTTGCTGTTCAAAAGAGCAGGCGTATTGCTCCGTAATATAAGCTGGTTTAATATCCTGCACTCTGGAGTTTAAACTTTGCCCGTTGTGCAGCCCTCGGCACAGCAATTTACAAATGTAAGATGCTCACATTTCTCTACAGCTAATAGATATATGTCTATGAAACAACAGGCCGTCGGTGAAAAGGGTCAAGATGCAAAGGTCAGGCTTGCTGTGAAGTGCAAGGATAGAATACAGTGGGCACACGCTGTCCGTCACTTTGGAAAGGAAGAGTTGCCTCCAGGCTGTTCTCGAAGGCATTGTTCATGTGCACTCACCTCAAAGACACACTGACCCCGGCACAGTTGATTGTAGCAGGTAGTAAATTCACCAATGAAGTCATGGCTGTGGGAAAGGAACAAAGACAAAAGAAGCAATCCACATCAATCAATAAGATAGATTGAATTTAGCCAAAGGTTTTCAAAGTTGTCAACTGAACTTCGGACATTTCACCTCTGTATCCAAAAAATATTCTTTATCTGTCAGTTCCACCTCTGGAAGCTCAATCTCCAGTCATGAAGCGAAAAATCAACCCCTAGCAACCCAGTTCTGTTGATTACTGTGAAAGCCTCTACAATGATGGACAACTCCCGGAGACTGAGAGTTTACACAAACCTCATTAATAATATAAATCCTGATGAAGCGTTGAATATGACAAATTGAAGCAAAGATGGAAGAAAATGAGGGAATGACAGAAGGCATAATTGTTTTTGCCAGAGATGTACAGTAAATATTGTCAGAGATGGACACTGGACAAGAAGACAGTCTGAGATGTGTCCAGACTGAGATGATGTGTTTAAAGAGAGAGGTATGTGACTGGTTGTGGACAAATAAAGCACTCTTACCTTCCGTCTCGGTCCCAGTCATAGATTTCCACTTTGATCGTCCTAGAAGACACAGCACACAGCACTTTCAGACAGTTTTCTTGCTAAGCTGCAGGAGAAATCTTACACATTTCAGCATCAAAAAGCAGTCAAGGCCAAGGGAGAGAAAACTGTGCACCCAAAACACAACACAACCCACAAGTTCCGACACATTATATAAGATAGTGTAGGGCTCAAAGGGTTTAAAATAAACAAGTAGACAACCTGAGCTACTTTTTACAAACTCTCTAAAATGTAAAATTGACAAAGTTGTGAAATTGGTTGAAAATGAAGAGTGCCAAATCTGATAGAGCGATTTGTGAGGAGATTTGTGGCATGGCCCTATCATTATTCGTCAGTCATGTGTGACAGGTCCAGCAGCAGCAGGTGGGACGGGGCGGAGGTGGGAGGTGGTGGAAACCCCGCTGTCCTGCCCTGACCTCATCCCATCTGCACTAAATGAATCCACTCACCACATTGCGTCCATGTTGAGTGGGGAGAGATGAGGCTTGTCTAGTTGTACTCTCACAGTTGTGATCGGTATGTGAGGTCTAAACGCCAGCGACGACTGACAGACAAATAAACAAATATGTTTTGACATTCAAACCGCAGCAGCGTGCGACGCCTGGGCACTGTGTCAAACACCATCAACTTTGTGCAGCTGTATTTTTTCTCACTATAAGCTAGAGATGAATAATGGAGTCATAATCTGAGAAGTAGATGTTGTTTCAGCCAGACAATTGTGGCTTAGTGGTCAGAGTTCATGCCTCTAGGTTGAAAGTTGCATTCTGAGGAGGACCGACAGACCAATATTACAGTATGCATTCTCTCTGTCTTCTTCAAACTGCCAAAACAAGCATTAGATTAATTTAAAAATCTGCCCAAAGTGAACGACTGAGAGAGTGCATGGTTCCCGGTGTCCATAGCACTGCATTTAATGAGCTTTTTTCAGTCCATACGCCATCAAACACTCTCCACCAACCCACGAGACCAAAAAGTGATTGAGCAGCACTTTATTTTCAATAGCAGCACCCAATCGTTGCAATCATTTTCCAATTGGGCGGAATAAAGATGTTAAAAAACATCAAATGCGACAACAGAACTGCTATTCAGAGCTCGTACGAGTAATAATCTACATTTCGGGGGCTGTTAAAGAAAAACAGCTAAAAGAGATTCTCCCTCGTGGCTAGCTTACACTGCGGACATTTTGAAACACGGTGCAGATTCAAAATGGCAATAGGTTTTTTACATACAGTACATCGAGCCGTGTCGCTGACCCAATTAGCCTCTGCTTCCAGCTGAGCCGTCCAGCCAGAACCGCCTCTGCCGTTACCTGGAGTGGATGGTCCGAGGGCTTGACGAGACAATTTGAGCATATCTTATAAATCCCCTGCACAGTCACCTGTCAGCATCCACACAGACCGGCAATCTCCACTCTCTACCCCTTATTGTTATTTCCCGGTCTGTCTCCCGAGAGGCCTGTTACTCTCTGCACAGATTCTGATAAGATACAAGAGATGCCACTAGAGCAGCCAATCAAACGCCCTGGGAAGATGGTTGTGCAAATCGATGGCGACACTGGCGAGGTGGCATGCAGCTGGAGACAGGGCTGCAATAATTCTCTGTTTAAACAGCAGATAAAATAACTTGCGAAAATCAATGGTGTCTACATTTGACACACTCAGGCTTGTTCTGTGAGGTGCAGATTTTCTCACTGAAAGTTGGTGCTGTCAAGGTGCAACCAACGAGAGAAAGTTAAATATAGGACACCAGACTGTACAATGATTAGGGCAGTTACGAAGCAGATGAACTATAGCAGCAGTTAATCAGCCCTGCGTGCTTTAAAGTAGACTTTTTAGATCCTCTTGGAAAGTATTACTGATCATTTTAGCAGCCACAGTCCAATAATAAAGCTTTATGTTTGCAAATTGTCACAATGTCCGTTGTAAATGCCTTTCAAACAAGACACATGTTTTTTTGTAATTATCAAAGTGAGTCTCCAACCTTGCTATCAAGCTAGCTTTGTTTTGCTACACTATTTACTCAAATGTAAGTTGCCGTTCTCACAGAACACAGCGCTGACGCCAAAACAGCTCAGCGCTTGGTTTAATATGATCAAGTTACAATTGTTTCTGCTTTTAGGCTTGTGGTATTTGGTCAAATGAGACAGCTCACAACATTTCCGGGCGCAAGTCGCAGCAAGACATCGGAGAAAAACACCAAAGAAATGTTTTTTTTTGAAAATGAGCTTCTGCTTTTTTGCAGAATCTGTTAGTTGAGATCACGGAGAAGTGTCTCCATGTTTCAGATACCAGTATTGTGATCTTCGCATTTTGCCTCATCTAAATCCTACATGTCTGTGCGTAACGAGAGCTTCCCCCCTCATCCCTCCCAAAACAATAGGCAAAGCGCTCTTGACCCTAGTCCTGAAGTGGTCTGAGTTGGGAGTGGCTTGGACCCCGCTTTGGGAGCGGTGCACTTCGTCAAAGGCTGTGGAGACACTCGCAAAACGCTCCGCTCCGTTCCGGTCTCACAGTATGTGTCCTCTACATTTGGTACATCCTGTTCCTTCTGTGAATTCAATGTATTTCCCCCCATAGATCTTCAATGTAAAACAAAACAGAAAACAAAAGCCATGCGCTGTTAGCATAGAACATTTCTACAGATCGCTAACGCTGAAGAAAGTGTCAAAACCTGTCCAACTAATTCACTCTATTGATGTTTAAAATTGATGGGGGAACTAGAGAACCCAGAGGTAACCCACCCAGGCATGAGGAGACCAAATGAACTCACACGAAAAGGTCAAAGAATAGAACTTATGACCCTCTTGTTGTGATGCAAGAGCGCTATGCTCTCAGACATCTTGCTGTCATCAGTGCTCTATTAAATCACCTGGATCTACTTTCCATATTATTCAAATGTGCTTTACTATTTTTCACTTTTACAAAAATTCGAATGACTTCCGATGCAATACTCGACAGCCCCACTTATTCTGGTGCGTGAAAATAGGAAGAAGGAAAGCCAGGCAGTGTGCTTGTGAGCTGCATCATGCTTGAGTGTACCTGTCGTGGTCTCCATTGCACAGCGCTCTGACAGGAATGGAGAAGGGCTGCCACACCGGGTTCAGCGTGCTCTTTACCACCTCACTCTTATGGCAGATGGTGAACCTGGAGACATGGGTCAGAGGCGATTTTAAATTCGACTCAGAAAAATCTCTGCCCACAGCGCCACACTGCATGCACTTAAAACACCCCGACCCAATTCCTTTGACCTCACCCACGGTTCCTTCCTGATCCTTCTGCACAGTCTAGAGATTTATTCAGATTCATCTCAAAAACAATGAAAAAACACTTGTGGAATGGACACAAAGGGGTTAATTGAACTTTTGTTTGTTTGTTTTTATCTTGACTGCGCAGTAGTTTGAGGGAGTCCAATGCTTGGACAATCTGAACACAAACTAGCGCTTTATCAAAAGGAGAGACAGATGCGGTCATGACTGTCTGTCCGGTGCAAGCTTTTAATAGGCCAGAGCTCCAGAGTGGTGCCAAACTGTTGGACTGCTTCAATAAAACATGCTTTAGGGTGACAAAGCAGTGCATGAAGGGAGGTCATAGTGACATCGCCCCGAGAAAACCATTTTTATTCAGTCCAATTGATCTTTCTAAGTTTCTATATATTTAAAAACAAAATGTCTGATGGCCTCGCTCATGCAAAACTATCAATTTAACTAGGATCGGCACTGGGCTTCAAACTATTTATGTGACTAAAAGCATGCTTTTGACTTTCTCTGGCTAATCGTAAACTAAATACAATTCTCATCTCGTTGACAACCATTTTAGATTCTACAATTTTACTCAAGGCTTTTAGAGCACCCTACCAAAGTGAGGACACATAATGTTAAAAAAGAAAAAAAACATATTTGATTTTGAAGTAAAATTACTTTGATCCAGTTGTTTTTTTAATATAAAAGCCGGTATGGTATTTGTTCTGGTTTCACAATAAACCCCTCCTACGTCCTCAAAGGATATAACAATGCGTAAACTCACGTGCCATCTTCATTGCTTCTATAGAAAACCATAAAGGGATCGGACTTTCCAAAGAAGTCTTTCTTGTCCAGTTTGTTGGCACCGAATTGCATGGTGGCGCAGTCCTACGGAGAGACAGATGGAGAGAGCGATAAAAGTTAAGAAAATGGTAAATCCCTTCAGTCTGTGCACTTTGTTTGTTTATACAGGTCCCCAGATATAAAAGTAATCAGGCACCATATACAGTACAGGCAAAGTGCTGACATAATTGTAATAAGCAAAAAGCTATAGTCTCCCAAACCTGCAGAAGCATTCATTATCAAGTCTTTATGCATCTCCAGTGTAACATTGCAGTGGTCCGTGTGATAAAAGAAAGCACACTGAGAAGATTTGCTGTTGAGCCTAATCATAGTTATAGTATGGGAGACAATGCAGAGTTGTGCAAAGTAATGGCTGCTGAAATGGGGCTCGGCGAGGAGGGGGTTGTGTACAAAGAGGATATGGAGGGTGCAAGTGCTGCTAATGATACATTACAAAGCCTGGTATTACCATAATTATGCCCATTTAGCTCACATTTCAGTGTGAGCCGCCATCTACAAGGACAATGGATTTGCTTCATAATGCACTCGGTTCAAGGTATTAAACTGTTGAATAATAATGAGGCAACATGTCAGACACACACAAGACACTAACTAAATAGCTGGGACCACTGTCTGTCATCTAAGTGGTAACACAGCAGAGAATGTATAGTGAAAATATCAAATTAGAAAGTGTGTTTTGTCTCACAGTACTTTATAGCATTACATCTAACATGGTTTGCCAATAAACGTACACTGGGGTCACCAATATTTTTTTCAGGTATTTCAAAACCTGAATGAGATCGTAACAACTTTTCTTACTTGTAGCACATTTTTAAATATGCAAAACAGCATAAGCTATGTGCTAAGCATCCACTTGACCGACTCTGTCTCAGGATCCAGCCGCGGTACATTTGAATATTTCATCCATCTACAGAGATGATGCAACTACTCTGTCATCACATTTTATATTTCAAAGATTTAGCCCTAAAGCATTAAACAGCCATTCACGTCCCGCGGCTTTGGAGCTTCAGAGTTCAAACATCGAGCTATTAGATCAGAATCCTCTCAGTCCCTGTTAAAGCCCCATCGATCGGTTTGACCCAGATCAGTGCCATGTTCACACTGTGACCAGGCCCTGTGTGACCTGCACCACAGAGATAGACATGGCCAGCACAGAAATACAGTAGTGCAAGACTTGTTGTACATTAAAGTACATATACTATACAGTTGTATATTGCATTGTGTATATGGGTCAGATTTTCATTTTCTACACAATTATTGCATTTCTGGAATTGTCTGTCCTCTTTCTAATAGTGCCTTTAGTGCATTTAGAGCTGATAAAAGTTATATTTCATGTGGCCTGTGGTGATGACTTCAGTTTCAGGTTTGGTGCTTGGTAATGGACCATACTGTACTGGCAGGCATTCATTTAACAGACAGTGGGCCCGATCTTGCAGTACCTAGGGGCAGGTTGCAGGTTGCATGTCGTAGAGCGCACTCTGCTGGCGCTGTGAGTGGGCTGGGCTGTGCCTCCATTGGTCAAAACCCATAACCAATCAAAGAGGGCCTCCTCTAGGCCTCCAAAATCCTAAACCTCCTGCAGCCCCACCCCCAAGCACGAATAATACAAATTTTAATGAATGAAAGAAGTTGATATACCTCCATGAACAATTCTAGTTAAGCAATTTTAAATATTTGAGAACACAAAGCTGTAAAATAAAGTTTGTAGCCCTCTGTAATTATATATTGTATAGTATTTATTTTTACACTATACAATATTCACTCTTTAAAATGCACTAGAAATAATTGTTTTATATTATACATAGAGATGGGAAATAACCATAATTATTAGCCTAAAAAGCTGGTAGATGCGTGATGCATCATGAGTCACTGCATGGCCAAACAAATGTGGTTGTTAGGCCTACAGTCTATATTAGAATATTTTGTTCAATTACACAACTAAAGCGCGTGGCCAGACAAATACAAGCCTATACTTCGCAATAAAAAAGTTAAGCTGTAATCAACATGAAAGATATAATGACTAAACAATGTCAGTATCTTAATAAGAAAATGAAACGAAATAAATGAATAAATCAAGCCTTTATTAAGGAACATAACACTAGGCTGTACAGCATCGCAACATCGCAATAAGGTCA
>OMNZ01075680.1:0-11458 GCA_900303255.1 Lesueurigobius sanzi
AGATTTCTGCATGTTCTCCCTCAAAATTCTAACATATTCCTCTTTTTTCATTGTGCCACAGACCCGAACAAGGCTCCCTGTGCCTGAGCCTGCAAAACAGCCCCACAGCATGATGGTCCCACCACCATGTTTAACTGTGGAGACTGTGTTCCCAGGGTTGAAGGCCTCTCCCTTTCTTCTCCAAACATAAGCAACATCCATGTGCCCAAACAGTTCCAATTTAGTCTAATCAGACCAAAGCACAGACTTCCAAAACTCTTCTTTAACTTTCAAATGCTCTCGGGCAAACCTCAGTCGGGCTCTGATGTGCCGCTGTTTTAGTAAAGGGGTTCTTCTAGGACGATTGCCCTGAAGTCCACCACCATGAAGTGCCCTCACAACTGTGTTCCTTCAAACATGACCTCCAGAAGAGGCCAGGTCAGCAACAATCATCTTGGCAGATGTCTGGGGCTCCTTACTGACATCTCTGACTATTTTTCTCTCAAGAATTTTTGAGATCTTGCGCTTACGACCACGGCCAGGTTTATTTATGACAGAATTTGTCTCCTTATACTTGGAAATTATGCAACATACTGCAGTTCAATATCAATACTTTCATTTCCTTAAAGCCTTGGTCACAATCAGACTTTTTGCCATGTTTTTTGTTTGTTCGTGGAGAACGTAGTTGTGGTGACCATGAAGGAGTAAGATCAGCGCGCACCCAACGCACAACCTATAAATCGAACGTTCGTACCACGGAGGCTGGACGCACCCTTCATTCGTACAGCCAGTACACGTAGTTGTAAGAGCAACGTGCAATAAACCTACTGCCCGTGGGTTCTATGCTTCGTATGAAGGTTGCAATGACTGCACATGATCTGCACATTGTGTGTACCAACGCCGTTCGTCATCGCACAGATAACATTATATTCCAGACACAGAAACAGCAGTGGCTTCATCAGGTGCTTCTGCAGAGGCTTGGAGTAGCACCAGAAACTAAACAGCACAGGTAAATGTGTAAAGGTAATATGCCCTTCTTATAATACCAATTTGCGCCTGAGGCGGTGGTGGCACGTGGGATGGAGACTCGCTTCCCAAGCCTCGCAGAAGCAGCTCCCTGCTCAGGTCAAATGGCCGTCTGCTCCTCTGAAGCTTTACATATCAGAGTTTTCGTGTGTTTGATGCACTCTCGCCGTACGGGCAACTCTAGATCAACTTATGCAACATGTATGGAGGACACACGAGATATCGGAACAGTGAGTTTGCCGCACTAACGGTGTGCGTGCGCTGCACGACACACATACGAAGTGCAAGTGCAAAGTTTCGTACAAAACGTGTGAAAGACACACGTTGGCTGTACAGACGACGCAGGGAGACGTACTGCGTGCGTAAGTTGAAATTAAGATAAGATAAGAGATAAAATAGTTCTTTATTGATCCCACAATGGAGAAATTCACTTGTTACAACAGCAGGATCACACAGGGGGGTGCAAAAAGTCAGGAAATGTGCCATCAAAGAAGAAAATAAGTTTGTAAAACAGGTAATAGTAATAATAATAATAAAAAATTAAAAAATATAGTAATGTCTCTTAGCATCTCTCTAAATAAGAAAATAAACTAGCTCGAATTAGGCAGGATGTGATATGTATGAAATGGAGTGTAAAATGTTGTATCACACGTGCGGTCTCTGTGTGTTTCTTGGTTTTTTTTGCTTGTAGACCGGCCGTAGGAGCCCGTACCACCGGTTGTGACCTAGGCTTAAGGGGAGACACTGTTGGATATACTCAGATTTCTTCAATTTTGCACTTAACATGTACTTCAACTAGAAATAAATGACCTGATCTTTACAATAAGGAGTGTAATTATTGCACTAATTCAATGTTTCTCCATAGAACTATGTGGGAAAATGGAACTTCAATGACCATTTTGTGAAAATGCATTTTCCTGACATTGTTGTACTTTAGTAGCTCCTACAGACTTTAGTTTGTTTTCATGAACAAAAAGGAACTTTCTTGACCGCAATTAGTGCAAAACTGTGCAGTGAGAATTCTGACCCGTACAAATAGGAGGACTCGTATATCCCCTATTCTCAAGGAGCTTCATTGGCTGCCAGTGTCCTATAGGGTCATTTTTTAAATTCTGGTTCTAGCCTTCAGAGCCTTACATGGTTAGGCTCCTTCTTATATCAGTGATATGATCCAGAATTACAGCCCTGCGAGGGCTCTGAGGTCTGTGGATCAGAATCAGGAGACCGATCCTTCCAGGCTTTGGAACCATCTCTCTCTGCGTTATATTGCCTCTGTTGACACTTTTAAAAGCCAACCTAAGACCTTCTTTTTTGTTCAAGCTTTTGCTTAGTTTCTTTTGTGTTGGCTTGGCCTTTTATATTGTGTGTTCTCTTTGTATTTGCTATTGTGAAACACTTTGTTGCTTTTTGTCTGTGAAAGATGCTATATAAATAAAATGTATTTAGTTTTTTTTCAGAGGGATTTTTCAATATCCACTTACTAGCCTGATTTATTGACTTTTTAGCATCACTAAGACAAAGGAGGTTGAGTTGAGAAAACCATTTGAGCAATACTTGAGAAGTATAAGATCTCCTCTGTTTATCCCACTTCTCAAATATTGCAAATGGTTTTCTCAACATAACCTCCTTTTGTCTTAGTGATGGCTTGTCTCTTTGTAGCTTATTTCTTGCTCCTAAGAGACCCTTAGGAGAAGTAACTCAGAAACAAATGATCACAGAATGATACGCATATGAGAAGCTCAAATTAATCTCAAGAGATGAGATTGAGCAACAGATGAGCAACACATTTTTCCTATGGGGAAAAATACTTACCATACTCTACAACAACAAAAAGTCAGGTACCACATCTTAAATGCATGATGTCATATAGTTTTGGTCCTGAGTACTCGAGTTGATATTTACTATTTTGTGTCATTAATGCTGCATTAATGTGTGTCCTCTGTTTGTTTTGTTCACAGTTAACTTCCAAATATGGGCACGCTGCCGTAACATCAGCCTTGATTGACACCAGGCCCTGCGTCTGACATCAACGTTGAGTGGGATGGGCCAGTCTCTTCCACCAATCAGCTTCCTCCTGCTTCAGCCCCTTAGTTTTATTTGAAAAAGTGGGTTCAGGACTGGTCACGGCTCGTTCTGGGACAAACTTATCAAAAGCATCATATTTAACATAAATATACAGAAAACGATTACAATGTTTAATACAAAGTTAGTTGCTCCAGACCCAGCCGTGAGTCAGTCTTTAGTTTCTTACAATTCAGAGATGTTGATCGAATGTTTACGAAGGCTGGGAGGAACCGCAGAAATCAACCACTTTTTAGACATTTTATATATAAATATTCACTGTTACAGCACATATTTATAGTTACAGATATTTACATATTTATGGTGTAGGGAAAAAGTTTACATATGTTTTCTGTCAGCCAATAAGAATCACCGCTGTCTTCTGTTGCCGGGCAGATTTTGTTTGTTCTCGTGCACAATCAACTGGACTTGGACTGGTCATGGTGTATTTTAGGTGGGTGCTTGTTGGGAGCTAGTTTACACCTGGTTCTCGTCCTGGTAATGACATGGTGTAGACCTAGTTTAGTCCTAGTTTAGTCCTGTTCTAGTCCTGACTTTGTGAAGGTTGAACCACTGCCTAAAGCTTGTACAGCTGCCTTTTAAATGCATGTATTTTCGTATTGGGTCCATATTGACTGTACAGTATGAGCTAGTTTAGACCGTGGATGTTTTTCGATGTCTTCTGCGTTTCCTCTCAGCCACGTTTGTGAATCCTTTTCGAAACTTTTCTTGTGTGAGACGAGAGCGTTTCACCTTTTTTTGCTTCTTCCACGGAGCTTCTCCAACGCTCTCTGAAAAAACAAACTGCGATCTTCCAAAAAACGCCACACCTCTCCGGCTTCAGGCGACGGCAACAACGGAGGCAACGAGACGCTATCGACGAACATCGACACTGGAGATGCTAATGACGAGCAACGCCAATGAGGAGATGCTAATGACACACTGATGGGCTCGACACACAGGAGGCGATGTCGCTCCTTCCCACTTAATTTCCCATGGAACTAGCGCGACGAGGCGGAATGCGCTTGCCGATGAGCGAGGATTTCATTGATGAACAATTGATCTGAGGACATGCTCCAGAGTGCTGCCCGCAATCAAAAACATGGATGCACAGGTCATTGATAAAGGTCACTTTTAACTGGCCCGGTTTTCCTAATTTATAATAATTAGTAAGTAAAAATTATGAGATACAAAAGTAAGTACGTTAACTTTATGCTAGTTCTAACTTCTAGCCCAATATTAGCATCGGAAAATGTATCCATATGGCCTTTATTCAGGGTTCCCACTCAATTTGGAAAACCTGGAAAATTGCCTACCTTTTTTCTAGTCATGGAAGAGCTTGAAAAATTACAAAAAATGTCCTGGAAAAACATATTTTGACCTTAATGCAAGTGATTCTTCCTCCACCACATCAGACTAAAGACTAGCTCATTCTGCTCCAGAACACAGAACAAAGTATCTATTTCAAAATTTTCCCAGGGGAGGACTCCTGAACCCCCCGTTTCACCATGTTCCCAAGAAAACATATGCTTTACACATCAAGCTCGAATCTCTTCAGACCAAAAAGCGATATGCTTTAGGCATTGTTGTATCCCCTCCAGAGCAGGTGCTGGTGAGTGAGGAGGGCAGAGAGGACTGCGAAATACCTAATCACAATGTTTTTATGTATTTTGCACTTTTAAATATATGGAAAATCCTGGAAATGACCTGGAAAGTAAAGAGTGGGAACCCTGTTAATTATAACAACTTTTAATATCCTTAGGTTTATCAATAATGTGTAATATTTAAACAATGTCAAAAACGAAACAATTTCTGATCCAGGCTGGACCAGAGCGTTGTGTGGGTCGTTCCTGTTTATTTTGCGTCTCGTGTTTTGGGTTTTTCTCCAGCGACGATGAGTTTCGCCTGCCGCTGTCGTTTGTCGCTCCCCGTGTGTCGAGCCCATTAAACAGGGGAAGGCAAGTTTGGGGGCTTATCATCCTCCTCGTCAAAGGACCAGGGGCCAAACGTTCTACAGATGTCAGTGTCATATAGGACCTAACGGGGCTTCTGAAGGGAAACATTTTCAGTATTTCCTTTGAAAAAATTACCGTCTTAAAGAAGATAAATGACTTAAAACGAGCTTGACTTAGGCTAAGAGAATTCACGGTTTTGGACTTTAAAATAGTATACATGTACTGTAAATCCTTTCGATCCCAGAACTTTTAAGCTGTTTTCTGATCTGAGACACATCTTTTTTCCAGTGTATGCGTAAGAGTGTTTCTCAAAATTGTCTGGGGCCAAAAGTTCCATGATGGGCCCAGATTTTGCCCCTGAGCCTGACGTTGCCTTCCCCTGCACTGAAGAAACTGAAACGTGTAAATGTTAAGTGAGTGAGTGACTAGGGGCTAACCACGAAATTAGTCGAACAGGGTTAAACGAACAGCTAGTTTTTTTTTACACATTTCCAAACATTCCAATCAATATCAATCAATATTTCTGTCTATAGCACCTTGCCCCAGCTTGTGTTCACAGTATTCCCCCCTTGGCCTCGTGCGAATGTTTACACAATGCAGAGATGGTTTCATCACGGTTAGAGGATATGAGTTCAGCTTTTGGAAAATGCAAAACAAATAGGAAAACCAAAGCAGTTTCATGAATGTAAAAACACTCAGGGCAACGCAATGTTTTCTGAAAGGTTTGGTTAGTCCTGGTTCTGACTAGGGTTAGACCTGATTTACTTTGGTTTAGACCTTGTTCTATTTCCTTTTGGACTCAGACTCTAAATTCAGTTTGGGACATTGTAGTGTCCTCCTCTGAGATCTGACTGACTGGTCAAAAACAGGGTCCAGGCGTTCATTCAGACTGGGCTCGTTGTTCGATTTAGGAGGTTCCTAGGTGAATAGGAACCTGACGTCTCCGAGGAGAAGGTGTGAAAGCATATCTTCTGTCTGGACATCTAAAATCGTGAATGAACCTCCATAACTGATCAGTCAGGGCTCCTCTCAAAGTGCAAGCACAAGCCAAACACGACTTAGAACCATTCTGCTCTTTATTGGGGGATGTTTCTAGGACCTGGTTTAAACCTGGTCCAGTTCTGGGGCAGTCCTGGTTAAACATTCTCGGTGTCGTTACCAGATCTGGAGGTCTTCCCGATTTGCCTCAATAGTGGTACATGGAACCCTCTGCTCTTTTTATTACTTTGTGTGTCCTCTGAAGTTTTCAAGCTTATGTTCTTTCTTCAGTTTACTCCATGTTCCTCAAATTTGCTTCAGGCTCATAATTTTACACATTCATTTTGGCTATTTCTGTGTTTCTTTAATTATCCTTTTATAGCTAAGCAAAAAAAGTGTCACCACCATTAAGCAGCATACTTACCATTCAGTTCCTACTTTAAAAACATAGAACCGTGTTGGTACTAATTGGGGAGATCTATAGATCTGCAATAACCGATAATAGTGTGGGCAGAGGACACAGCCGATGTAATTAGCCTCTCGGGTGTTAGCGTGGTTAGCCTCTCGGGTGTTAGCGTGGTTAGCCTCTTGGGTGTTAGCGTGGTTAGCCTCTTGGGTGTTAGCGTGGTTAGCCTCTCGGGTGTTAGCGTGGTTAGCCTCTTGGGTGTTAGGGTCACGCATGTTTTTGAAGCGTCTTGACCCTGCGCTGCGTGAGTTCGCTGTGTTTTTACTTTGGTTTCATTGAGGTGGATTGAAGTGGCCACTGCCTCTAGCGTAACGCACGTCAGTTGCAGCTAAAGTGACCAGATGTCTGGAAATCCAGGCTTTTGTCCCAGATCCTGAACATGACCCTAAACCCGAATCAGCAGAAGTTATTGTCTGAAAAAAGGCCAAGTCGTGTTGAACGCCTTTATTAGTGTTGTGTATGGTGTGTCTCTGTCTTCAAACCTGTTTTGTTTGGTCAACAGCTCCTGGCAAATCTACAGATAATACATGACCTGACAAGCCAGACTCCATGTCTGAGATACATTGGAAGACAGTCTGGGATTGCACCGTTAACTGGCTTTCAAATTCGAGACTGGAGGCGGGACTAACAGACCCATCGTAAACCAATCAGAAAAAATAAAGAAAAACCTTACGAGCAGCCAGCCACACGTTCAGCTCATTCAAGACAGAAGAAAAGGCCACTCCACTCACTCCATTGTGGCCGCCATCTTGTTTGTTGACGCTGAAAATGATGCAGCGTTAACTCCCGCCTCCCGTGCTGTGATTGGTCCGGTAGCATTCTCACTAGTGTTGTTCCGATACCATTTTTTCTCATCCGATCCGATACCGATATTTGGACTCAGAGTAGTCGCCGATACCGAGTACAACTCCGATACCACGATGTAAATAAAAACACTAGCAAAAGTCTGTAAAAAGACGCCAAAGCCCATAGCACATGGCTCATTCTGCATATAACATGTATTCTGTCAGTGTTCTGTTTCCACTCTAAAGATCAAATGAAAGCAAAAAAGAAAACACAAATGTATCTGCTGTGATCATTAGAGGGTTTAGTGTTTGCAGAGCCCAGAAAAAAGCCCAGAAAAACACATTGTGGTATCGGATAGGTTTTGGTTCAGGTACTCGCCGATACCGATACCTGAAAAATCTATCGGTATCGGAACAGCCCTAATTCTCACCAGAGCTTGAGCAGCCAAATCTTCCAATGTATCTCATACATGGAGTCAGGCTGGTGACGCCAGGCTGGATAATACAGCCAGACATTAGGACGCTGTAAACTTGGAAAACAGAGACAGACAGAGACTCCAATGCGCTCAGAACTGGGACTCTTCAAACAGCCACATTTCCTACGATCACCGTGATGCGCCGTTCACAAATCCCCACATTTATTCGGCGATCATCAGGTGAAGCACTAATTCATAAAATGTCTCACAACTTGTGTTAAATTAACACTTTTAAAGAGCTTTGGCACGTTCTGTTGATGCGTACCATTGGCATAATATCCTCACGGACATCACCCTGGATTTCACACACTTTCACTCGGTCACCCTAGATGCAACGTGTCACAAAATAGAATCAATCCTATTGTTACAGCGTGCGTTAAGTTTTGGGATGTGTCTCGATACTCAGTTCAGTGTGATTAGCCTCTCAGTGTTAGCTTCTCACAGTGTTAGCGGGATTAGCCTCTCGGTGTTAGCTCGGTTAGCTGGTGTGGCGCCCCCTGTAGTAATAATGACTTTGGCTCCGCCCCCACCATGTTTGGAGCCCTTCCTTGTTTCTTCTTTGTGGATGGATATTTTGTACAGATTATGCATGACTTGTGCTCGGTGTTCGCGCAGAGGTGGCTGTGAGGCAGGCTAACCACTTGCTCGCGGTTCATGTACGATGCTACAATCAAACAGGGCTAAAATGGAACTTTCATTTATTCTGATGTCGAATTCTCAGATGGAGCAGCGGTCAATACAAATCTATATTGAGATTATATAAAATCTCAATAATATATATTATAAAAATAGTAAAATAAAAAAATAAAAATAAAAAAAGGCCAAAGCAGAATTTCCAATGGTGATTCTCCTCTCCATTTGAAATTCTTAATGTTTAAAAAAATAAATAAACAAGAGACAATCATGGAATTAAATTGTTATTGTCATCATGTAAGGATATTTTATACCAAGTTTCATAACTTTGTCTCAAAGTGAGTGTGTACATAACCTCACCATCGTTGTAGGTTCAAACCTGTTGAACCAAAACATTAGGTAGGTTGAGGTGAAAATAATTTCATAAATAGGGCTTTGTGAAGTGCAATGGTTCCTGCGCTTTACTGCACAGGAATCATTGGAACCTCTTGAGAAATGCTGCCCATATCATTTTTAGGAGGCAGAGTATAGGCTTTCTGAAACACAAGGTCCTGAGGAACAATTGTCACAATGTCAACAATTGAACAATTACGCCTTAAGCAGCTCCACATACTAGAGGAGGCAGGGTTTAAGACAATCTCCAACAGATAATCCCTCAACATGTAACTTTACCACATTTTGTCAGCAATAAACTAGCCTTGGTAACGTTGTTTTAACGTTGGAAGATGACATCACTTTTTGAGGCTACAGAGAGAAAGAACAATCTGACCTTAATTTGTGCTGGAGGAGTTCTTTGTTTTAGCCCAGGAGGTTTTAATTTAGTAACTCTTTAAATCATTAAACTCAAAGGTTTAGCTCTCCCAGATAATCTTGGACTTTGCAACAGATGAAGACAGAATATTGTCTTAATGATCTCCAGCAGTCGGCAGAATTTATACGATTATACCTGTTTTGTCACTCCTCCTTTGTGTGGAGAGTTGAGCCACTACATCGGACTCAACAAACTTGAAGTCTCTTCTATCTGGAGTTCAATATCGCTCAAGCTTTTCAGAAACTTAAAATATTAAGAGTTTAAAAACACAACAGCGGTTAATCAGGTGATTGAACATAGGGCTTTAGGTGGAAGAAAATATCCAATACTTGAAAATACAGCAAAATGCTTTTATTTTTGGATAAATCTTCCATTTATAATTGTGTGTTTTATGTCTGTAAGTTGCCTCTTAGCTGATTAGCTGCCGTAGTGCTTTTACACTCTTATTATTATTCTTTATTATATGTTGTAGAACTATCAGCTGGTTCAAGGAAAAGTGTAAGAAAAGGCTGTCGACCAAATCTGGTTTATTATCATCAATACAGGCCTGGAGACAATTCAACAGTCAACGTATGAACATTGAATATCCAAGTCTGACTGTGCTTCCACAAGAAGTGGTTGAATTGCCGTGCACCAAGAATGATACGACTCCAGTCGGACGATGCTATGCAAAGGGAGAGACGATGATGTCATAAGAGAATCTGTAAGTTAAGGACAAACTCAAGTTAAGAACGAATTCTCTCAGTTCTTAGACAACTACTTAGTTGCCAGTAAGGCTCCAGTTAGACAGTTTTACTCCAATAGAGGATTGGTATGTAATGATTCACTATAACATTATATACATACTGTATATATACAGTATATTCTTTGTAGATTTTTAGTAAGACTTTTCACATCAAGAAAGCTGGACTGTTGAACATGGTAGATTTACATCAAATTCAACTTTATTAAAATGTCCACTATGAACAGTAGTGCAGGCTGCTGCCACAGGCCATGTGACCACAGCCCACCTGGAGGGGTGTCACCTCCTGACTCTCCCCTTGACCCAGCATGACGTTGACTGACAGAACAGCCTGAACTTTGTGCTGGTCTGTTTAAAGTGGATAGTTCCTGTACTTAACCGTAAACCAGCTCTAGCATCTGCAACACAACAGTTTAAATGGACATTCTTCCATAAGATTATGACCTGCTCCATCTCAGCTTGGTAAACTATTGAGTCTTTATGTTTCACGTAAACCCTTGCAGACAGATGGCGTGGTCTAGGTTCCATCTGACGAATAGATCAGCGGTATTTGTGCGAGTGGATGGTTTGCCGCGCTGCCGCCTCTGAGCGATGGTATCTTTACCTTTGTATCAACTGAATGTACTTTCTAAACGCTGATCAGTGATTTGTAACTGAGCTTTTGTTGTGGCTCACTCGCCTTACCTTTATTATCTTTATTATTGTTACAATTATTGTTATTATCAATACAATATATTTACAACTGTAATTTACTGGACATGAGCTGCTTTGTGTGCGCTACGGCCTGGTTTCCACGCTGCGCCACGTCTCCACCTCAGAGGACAGAGCCAGGTTTATCATTTTGGTATATCCTGGGGGCCCCGATGATAAGAATTCATGCTATTTAACAGGAAATGTCATGGTTTTCTCTTAATTTTACACATAAAATACAAGGAAACAGTGACAATAGGGTAAATTTGATTATATACTGTATAATCGAATTAACTTCATTATTTGTATTATTTTTCATTATTTTTATGTGATTGATGCTGTGCTCTGATTGGTCCATTCTGTAACCTGAGCCTTTTGACCTTTTTGATGGTTATGCACCTATTCCTGACTGCAGGAGCTAGAGCCGCCGCCATGATACACACAGTTACAGTGAGGAAAGTAAGTATTTGAACACCCTGCTATTTTGCAAGTTCTCCCACTTAGAAATCATGGAGGGGTCTGAAATGTTCATGGTCGGTGCATGTCCACTGTGTGAGAGATAATCTAAAAAGAAAAATCCAGAAATCACAATCTATGATTTTTTAACAATTTATTTGTGTGATACAGCTGAAAATAAGTATTTGAACACCTGTCTATCAGCTAGAATTCTGACCCTCAAAGACCTGTTATTCTGCTTTTAAATAGTCCAACTACACTCTCAATTGCTCCAACAGTTGTCCTTTTTACACCAGGCTGCTTGGCAATTGCCCCGTAGCCCTTTACAGCTTTGTGAAGGTCTACAGTTTAGTCTCTGGTGTCTTTTAACAGCTCTTTGGTCTTGCCCATGTTGGTAGTT
>OMNZ01075692.1:2760-20306 GCA_900303255.1 Lesueurigobius sanzi
TGTATTGTATTTTTCTTTGTATTTACCTCTTTTGCAAAAGCAAATGAAAAAAAGGAAAGAAAATGAAATACAAAAGATGATCCAAGACATCTTGCCTCAGTAGTTTATGAAGGCCAGTGTGTATAGCCTCGACTTGAATTGTGCTAAAGACTGTAAGGGAAGAGGGAGGCTGTTCACAGTCTGGGTGCTGCCACAGAAAAGCCCCTGTCTCCTCTGGATTTGAGCCTAGCTCAGGGCCGGTCCAGCCTAATAACCAGACTATGCAGCTGCTTAGGGCCTTGAGAATATGGGGGCCCCCGATATTGCATACATTTGTTATACAGGTGTTGTGTGCCTCTTAAATTTCCCTCAAATATCTCCTCAAAATAATCTTAATAATGCATTGGTTTTATATAGCGCTTTTCTGGACACTTTACATGGCATTATTCATTCACTCCACACTTATGGTGGTAAGCTACTATTGTAGCCACATCTGCCCTGGGGTAGACTGACGGAAGCGACGCTGCCAATCTGTGGCTTCGGCCCCTCCGACCTGCTGCAATACAATATATACAGCATAAAGTTGGAACAAATACATTTACAGTACATACTTATATAAGATGGTCCCAGATATATAGGCATAGAGCATACTGTAATGTGACAATTAGTCCCAATAATCCAAAATGGGCGGATAATTACCAAAATGTTGAGACTGTTTTAGCGGAGGCTGTAAGGAAAGTTTCAATGCCCAGGCCATGTCAAAATATATAATCTATCATTTCATTTCCTTAAAATGAATATGTTTTAGTGCTGCCCCGTGACCTGGCCGTGGATATGAATCTATCTTAATCTAGTGTGTGTACATGTATGTTAGATAGATATATGTCTGTTGTATTGTATTTTATCTTTGTATTTTCCTCCTTTGCAGAAAAATGGAATAAAATTTGAGTCATTCAAAGAAATCTAGCAGTTTTAGTTTGTGGGACCATGATATACAGTAAGCAAATTAAATTACTCTGATCCAAGTTTGTCACGGCATTTTTCACGTTACAGAATTATATTTCAGTCGGAGCAGGTGTAAACAAAACGCTATGGGAGTTTTTGGATGAATTTTCCAAAAAATACACTTGACAAACTTGATCAGTATTTGATGTTTATGTTTATGAAGAATCCCCCATTATTACTCTCCCTGGGGTCCTTTCACATCACACATATTTCATAATACTATGCTAATGCAAAATGTATTTTTCCATTAGACACAATATGCTACAAACAATTATGTACACTTCTGAACATTCATTTATTCTGCCAGGGTATGTAAACTTTTGAGCACAACTGTAAGCCTATATCCTGTGGTAAAACATAACTGTTAGGAAGAATTTGGAAGAATGAAACACTGGCCTAATGTCTGGTTGGGTGGGTATGTTTTTCTACTGAAAGGCAACTACTGAAAGGTAAAACATAGATGGGATATTTGGGTTGTAATAATACTTCTTAGAAAGTTAGTTATTGTACTGTATACAACTGTCTGTTTTTCACCCAAAGCTAAGAGAGTTGTGCATGCATTTTTCCCACTCTGATAGTGATTGGATTCACAAAGCTGCCATATTATTCTCATGGCTAAAAGGCCTTTCTACTGGCCAACACAAACATGTTTTTGAATATTGTCTCCACTTTTGGACGCCTTTAGGGGAAAATAATTAGACCATAGTTAGTTCATATGTGCTGACAGAGAAGATATTGAACTTCGTGACAGTTTTGTTTCATGTAGATTGGCCCAGGAATGAGAGAAATTAGCAATAAACCAAGACTAGTTACCAAGTTGCAATTTTCCACTGCCCTTGACCTCAATTTTAAACTTTTTAGAATGTTGTGATGTCACGTGAACCCAACCTATTCTGTACCATCAGAGGTGGAAAGTAACAAAGTAAAAAGTACAAATTATTGGTACTTTTACTTTTTTTTTATGATGAACATTTTTTACTTTTACTTCACTACATTTCAGAGTCTGTATCTGTACTTTCTATTCCACTACATTGTTAAATTGGGTTAAAAGTAAAAGTATTTTATTTTCAAAGAGACCTCTCTGTGATGAACTGGTTTAGTCCCAGTAAAGACTGATTTAGACCTGGTTTAGACCTGGTATAGTCCTGGTTCAGACCTAGTTTAGTTCTGATTTAGACCTGGCTTTGTCCTGGTTTAGACTTGGTTCAGTCCTGATTTAGACCAGGTTTAGACCTGGCTTAGTCCTGGTTTAGACTTGGTTTAGACCGGTTTTAGTGGTTTACTCGTTTAGACCTAGATTGGGCGACAGTGGCGCAGATGGTAGAGCGGGTTGTGTCATGATCGGAAGATCGGGCGTTCGAATACCGGCTCCTGCAGGTGCAGACTGTTGTTGTGTCCTTGGGCAGAACACTTCACCCAATGCCTAAGTGTGAGTGGTTGGTGGTCGGAGGGAGCGTTGCCGCAGATGTGAGCAGCCTCGCTTGTCAGTCTACCCCTGGGGAAACTGTGCCTACAATAGCAGCATGGAGTGAATGAGCCCCCTCCCTTTCATGTGTGAAGCACTTTGGGTGTGACTGTCATATGAAAAGCGCTATACAAATAGTATTCCCTTTCCCCTAGATTGATTTAAAATATATATAAATCCTGCACATTTAACTAAATACTTTTACCTTTTTACCTATAAAGCTACATAAAGTACATTTTAATACTTTAACGTGACCATTTTGAGCACTTCTTCCACCACTGTCCACCATGATCCTGCCAATGAAAAACATTCACATGTTCGGTATCAGTCATCTTTATTAATACAGACAAAATATCAAATATCAAACTGCATTGCTGTAGGTTTAATAAGACCTGATATATAACCTGCAACGGAAAGGCGATAGAAATATAGTTTGTGGCAATATAATCTTGTTACATCATTACGCTGTAAACTTAGAACTTCCATAAGTAAACAACATCCAGTCTGACATTTATTATAGACAATTTGAACAGCAGTACTTAGGCAAACTATCACTTTCACAGGATAACTTCATTTTTTTTCTCTAAGCATTCAGGGCATCAAACAGTGGTATTTACACATTCAAATGATAGGAAATTGAATATTTGTTGTGGAACGCAAACCAGTGGACTAGAAAGGAGCTAGCATTTCGCAGGGCCACATCACCACCTTCCAAAAAGAACAAAACTGTCCTTATTTTGCAAATGCCGTTGTGAAGCCCTTGTTTGCTGGTGATTAGCAACCCTGTCCTTTCATAGCAACATAGGCCAGAATCTCAGTAGCCATTACAACCACAAGGTTAATTGAAGAATGTGCCACGACGTCGACATAAAACACCTTGAAGTAAAACAATCAAGCCCAGCAAGATGAACCTTTAAAAAAAAATGTGCCTCAATGTCCAGACCCAGTGTAGTTCTTTTCCCTCTTAAGTCTATCGTACTAAAACAAGATCCATCATCTAGAATAAAGATTTACCGTAAAACAACAATATATTATAAAATGGCTTTGTTACACGTTTAAAAAAAAATGGCTGAACCCAAAATGTTAGTGGCAGAAATGAGGTGCATAATACTAAAGCGGAGAGCAACGGACCTGGGTTAATGCTTGGCCCAGTAATTCAAAAGGTTTTCTATACCTTTGAATCAAAAGTGATAAGGCAGGACGAACAGGAAAAAGCCAGAGATGTTTATTGTGGGACTAAGGTTAACAACCGTTTAGATTATGGTGATATCTGCGTCTCCAATGTGTGACAGAGTAAACTGGTACATGTCTAATAGAGGGATCTACATTAGAAGCATTCAAGTATTCTTGCATTCTTTGTTTTTTTTAACTTTTCATACAAACTACTCAAACAAAATATTTACAATTTATAATAAAAAAGCAGAAATTAAATCACAGCACAGATAAAACGCACAACCCTGAAAACATCCTGTAACGTCTGCAAATCGCAGCACGCTCCCAACTTCTGACGTCCTTAAAAGCAGGTCATTAAAAATAGTAAAAATGAAATTTACAGCAAAAGAACAAAAGCTGATGTCTCAATGAGACACACCCACACATTAAACATGATGAAAGTGTTGTTAAATGGGCTCCGGACGGGGAATGTTCCAGTCTGCAGCTGTGATGGGTTAAGTGTTGGTGTAAAAGAAAAGCAGGTCTTTGAGGGTGTTCCGTGGCGAGAGGTGGGTGTCACTTTGGGCCACCAGTTTGTTTTAACAAGAGTCTAATAATAACCAGGCTGGTACTGCTGACTCCAGGGCTTCTGGTTCCAAAACTGAAAAGGGGCAAAAACATCACCATTAATATTATCAAAGTGAAAAAATCATGTGTATAACACAAAATACAAATCAACAATAGGCCGCTGTATACAACACAAAAGATCTGTGCCATGTAAAATCAGGACTCACCCCTTGTTGCCAGCTCTGGTTAAAGGCCTGGGCCTTGTTCATGCCCATACCGTGGTTTCTGTTTGCACCGAAGTTGCCATTTTTATTACCAAAGTTGCCACGGGGACCGGCACCACCCCTCTGCTGGAACTAGAAAATAATTTAAAGATTAGTTGCCATCAGGAAGATCATTTGCCAAAGTCATGTAGAGAAGACACCTACCCCTCCGGGATGCCCCCGGTTGCCTCCACGCATCATGGCGCCTCCTCCCCTGTTCATGCCTCGGTTCATGGGACCTCCACGGTTCATGGGGCCACCTCTGGGGCCCATGCCGCCCCTCATAGGTCCTCCTCGGGGTGCTCCACCCATGTGCATAGGAGCTCCACGAGGGAAACCTCCGCGGCTGGGGAAGCCTCCTCTGAAGACAGGGGGTGGCAGGAAGCCACGAGGAGGACGACTGAAACCACCGCGAGGAGGGACTGGAAACAAACCGCATTGTGAATAAATGTACACGCCATTCCTATTATAACGCATGACAGACTAATGATACTCACGTCCTCTGAAGCCGCCCCTTTGCTGGAAGCCTCCTCGTCCGCCACCTCCTCCACCTCCTCTGTGTCCTGGGCCGCCACGTACAAACTGGTGCTTGCCTCTGCCTCCGCGCTGGCCACCTCCTCTCTTGGGTGTGGTGCTGCCCTGGTTGGGCTTCTTCTCTGCAGGCATGACTGTCTTGGCCTCCTCCTTATATTGCTCCAGCAGTTTGGTTGTCTCCTCTTTCTGAAGCTCAGCAAAAATCACTTCATTGAAGCTGTCACCCTCTTCAGGCAATGAGAAGAATCCTGCAAGGAAAATACCAAACAAGGACTTTTAATTCAACCATCAATACAATAATGCTACTAAAAATACTTTTGTCCCATTAAGGAAACTAAAGATGAGGACAACAGCTGTTGCCAAGTCAAATGAAATTTGTGCAGCCTGCTCCTCTGAAACCAACTTGTAACCTTCAAATCCTGTTTAATGACTATTGCAATTGGATAAGTAATAGGACTAAAAAGTATTTACTATGAACATTGATTAAATCTCATCAATTCCATCCCCAACTTCTGAGTTAGGGATCGTTAGTTAATTTTGTTATAAACTACAATGGAAACATGTATGTATTTTTGCTAATTCTGTCAGTCCCCCGATCTTGGAGGATTTGTACCTTGGCCCAGCCCTACTCAGATTTTTAGCCACATAAGATGCACGTTACCTTTCATCTTAAGCATAGCGTGTTCTGGCACTTCCTTGCCATCACTCTCCACTTTCTTCTGAGTTCTCTCTTTAAAGTCTTCATCTGCAGGACACACCACCACAGCCTTCTTCTGGAAACCAGTGAACAGGCACATCTTCCTCTTCTGACCGGGGCCGGACAAGTTGGTCTGGGACAAGAGGAATAGGTTGTCTGAATTTTGACTAACTTCAGGTTTTAGGTTATTCATATAAATAGAAAAGTAAAATAAAATCTAGGACCACAAACCAAACTATGGGGTTTATGTCAAGAGAAGGTTTTTACTTACATGATCCAAGATGTAATTCCTCTTCTTGCGAGCAGCGATCTCAATAAACTTCCCAAGAAAGAGTGGTGCACGCTGGGAAATTCCCACCAATTTGGAGACATCTTTGGACTGGCGTTTCAGGCTGTTGAGCTGTTTGTAAGAAATGTAAAAAAGGTTAAATCCAGAAGACATTCCATAACTATAGAACTAAACTAGACAATTATAACATTTACCATCATTTTATCCACTATGGTGTCACTGCCCAAGATGTAGTATTTGCCAGGATTCTCCTGCACATGGTTTTTGACCCATGTGGTTTTTCCAGAGCCAGGGAGACCAACCATCACAATAATCTAGAGAGAAGACTTTTCACTCAAACCTCTGCCAAAGCTTTACTGTTATGGCATGTGTTGGTAGTTTCTTACCTCACAGTCTGCCTTAGACTGTGGTCCCTTTAGCCCACGGACCCTCTGGCTCACAGAGAGCTCCTGCATGGAGCTGTATCCCTCCGGCTGAGGGAAGTACGGGGTCTCCATTTGGCCAAAGTTAAACTCGACAGCACAGTTGTGGCAGATGACGTGAGGGAACAGGGCCTTGCCACTCAGACTGTCCTTCGGGACCTGGAAGGCAGCACTGGGCTCTCCTCCATTTTTGGAATAGGAAATCACCACCTCTTCACCCTCAAAGTCCTGTATAAAAACATGTGTCAACTTTCCAATTACACAATCCACAAAGATGTGGACCTTTAAATATCTTACAAGCATGCAGCAGATGACATCGTTCTCATCATAGGTTTCTCCATAGTCCTCAGTCACACAGTTGCCAGTCTTTTTGGCTCTACTGGAGTAACCGTAAGAGTGCTCCTCCTCACCTAAAAGACAAATTAATTTTAACAATCTCACAAGCACATAAATCCACTCTTACGTCTCAGTAAAGTGTGTAATACTGACCGAGGAGCAGAGTGCCAGTGGCCTCTGACCATCCGACCTGCACATCATGAATGTCCATGTTTTTGCTGGAAATATGCTTCACTGGGATCTTCTCAGTGATCTGTGGACATAGGAACAGGATTAATTATACATTACATTTACTTGTGGATGCACCCATCACACCGAATTTACACCAGTCGTTACAGCGAGTAATCAGCTAAGCGGCATGTGTGCGATAGCCTTGGACTCAGTGGAAATCTAAACACCATTTAAATGTGGAGATACACGTGGTGCTGTACACACACACAGGCAGCGCACGGGGCTTAATGGTCAGACTTGGATGGGAATCTGTGCATAAACCATGCTGCTACATTCCTGTGACACTCTTGGTGTAAATGTGGAGTTAGATTATCACTGTACCTTCATCTCAAAGCAGACTTTTCCTTTGTTCACGCCGTAAGTAGCCTTCCCTCCAGCCCAGAGATATGCAAAGCTCTCCATGGTGAGAGATGAGGCACTGTACCGGTCTCTAGAAACTTTGAAGTGCAGGTCACAGTTGTCTGAAGAACAATAACAGTTATAAGCATTATCAATGGCCTCATTCAATAGAAATGGTGCATTATGAACGTACAAGTATCCAGGCACACTTTAGTGTCATCAAACTCCTCATCTTCTTCCTCCAGAGGGGGAACAGGTGACTTGAATGAAGCCCTGGAACATAAACCCCAGAACCATCAGTGAGAGCTCAAAGCACAAGTGCAGCTGAATGGATCGTGAGGATCCTTTTGGTGCAGAGAAGTTCATTAATAAAATATTTCAAAAAAAACAAAAAAAAAAAACAACATTGGTTAAAGCCATTTTGAGAAGCACTTACCTCCATCATCCATTGAAATCTAAAACATCAAAAATACAGACACTGCAATACTGACAACACCTCACTGACCTGGTCACCTCCAGTGTGGTGGATAAATTAAAAAAAAATGAAATTATTCATTTGAAAATAAGTCCATCTCATTCCATTCTCTTAATCTCACAGCAGATGTGTAAACTGCTTGTACAGGAAAATGTTTATGTTTTGTTAATACAAACAGTTCTTTGAAGCGTTTACACACGTTAAATTATGAATATAATTATTGTGGAAGGTGCAGTTCTTTAAAAAAAAAAACGTCCATAACAAATCTTGCATCCTTTAAAAAAAAATCTTGTTTGCCCGTAGATCTTTACAGCATTGACTCAAAAAAGAAATACAAGTATATGCACATACACATTTCAAGCAAATTATCCAGTACAGAGATATGAACAAACTGAATGTGCACACACACACTCTCCCTCGCATCCACACATAAAATAAACAAATAGCATATGACAGAATTCAAACAGTAACAGAAAGATTGAAGACCATTGCGAGGCAAACGAGGGACGATCAATAGCGGATTCCTCCAGGACGTGTCAAAACGAGAGATCTATGTAGAGTCCCTGCAGCCGTAGACCCCTCCTCCCTCGCCTCTCTGCATCCCACCCAGCCCACCCTTTATCACACAGCTGCTGCCTTCCACTCAATTCTTTTTGAGCAGCCTTAATTCATCCTTGAGGACACAACTGGCTTTTACACATTGAGGAACAAATGAGCAGTCATATACTTTATAGATGCACTTCTGCTACAGAATGCAGTCCAGACAAAATGACAGGGCACTGTAAAGGTAAATGGTAAGGCTTTAAATAGTCAGGGATGACCCTCAAAACATGTCAAAATAAAGATATTCATAAATGAGTACATTTAAGTGAGGGTTATCCTCGGTTTAATTTATAAAAAGTATGAGTGCATTGGCACTTAAAGCCAATACAATGTAACAAAGCTATGGATGGCACTTCAGGGATGCTGAAGGCCATTTGGCTCTGTCCCATCCTTACCAGCTGTATTTGTTTTCTTCAATAAATTCAAAGTAGCCCCTTCCATGTTCCTCCCGGCGTCTCTTAACACCCTTCTTATTCTTCTGATCAGCATTCGTGTCTTTGTCCGCATCCCCTTTGAAAATAGAACAAAGATATAGAATGAGGTGTTCCTTTGGGGTGAAAGGTCGGACTGGCAGTGGGAGTTTAGCCCACAAAGCCCGTTCATTAGTTACAGAGTCGACCATGAAATAAATGAAGAGGTAACACCTCATGATGTAATTAGAACAAAACAAAGTCATCATAGTCCAAACAATGGCCAGAAAGTAGTTACAGTTGGCTGGTCCATGAGAATAAAAGACAATGTTTTAGGGGCTAGGGTGTGTCTACAACTAGCTAGAGGGGAATAAAATTACTTTTCCCAAAAATACTGCAGGTCATATAGAGCATGCAAGTAACCCTCCTGCTTATTTCGCTTCCCCGCAGCTACATTCACCTGTTTAAACTTGAAAGCAAGCGCCCATGTGCTCAAACTGAGATCAAACCTCTACTGGCGCGTGTGCCATTTCCTTTCAGCCATTTCAAGAGTTCCCAAGGACTAACCGCATTCCACTACCAATCACTATCAATCTGGTAATGAAAACAGTTGTTGTTTGTAGTCGAAACGTGCAAGTCTATATTTAAGCACATCTCATACTAGCAAAACATTGTGACCATTTGCAAAACCATGTTGATAAAGAGTCCAAGGGAACAACTGAATAGGCTAACCGGGTTGCTAGCTAACCATTAGCACTGGCGTTACCGCTTAGACACAAAGGACCGCTAACTAGCACGCCGGCTAACTCGCCCACCAAGACAAATAACATATTTCACGGAACGAACGGCTCTCTTATCACAGTTGACTTGTGTTAATCAAATGATAAAAATCCATAAATAACTAAATTAGCCTTCACTTCCAGACTTGTTTCAGATAAACGCGACGCTGTTACGGCTAAATGGATGCTAGCAGGGATTAGCACTAAGGCTAACTGTGTCAACTGAGGATAGCGCCTTGCCTAATCTAACGAGGTCAACCTTAGCTCAACATGGATGCCACGATCGTATCCGGCGACGCTATGAAACCAACCCGATACACACAGCCATTGGAACAAGTAGTTAGTCAAGGCCGGATGGATTATTTTAGCATGTGGAGTTTTAAAACATCCCCTCTTGCAAAAAATGACTCACCTTCTTCTGCCTGGTCCTCTGGCTCACCCTCCTCGGTCTTAAGCGCGGGGTCCATCTCCTCATCCTCCCCCATCTCCTCATCCGCAGCAGCGCCGTCGTGGCCTCCATTCTCCGCTTCTGCTGCTTCTTCTTCTTCTTGTTCTTGTTCCTCTTCCTCCTCTTCGTTCGCCTCCATGGTCTCCTCCAGCGGGCCCTCCTCTTCCTCCCCCATGCCCTCCTGCTCCTGCTCCTGGTCCGGCTCCTGGTCTTGTTCCTGGGGCAAGCCTTCGTCCGGAGCCGGGGAGTCGCTGAGGGCCTCCTGGTCCAGCGCGGCCTGCAAGCGGTCCATCAACTCGGCCTTCAGCCCTTTGTCGGAGAGATCGCGCTTCTTCAGCTCATCTTTCAGCTCGTTTACCTTGAGTTTCTTCACGTTGATTGAACTCATCGTCGAGGTTCAGCGAGCGATGCCTTAAAAAGAAGTTACAAAACGGTAAATAAATAAGCGGACGGTGTGTGGACGTCGGATGTGTGCGCGCGCTGTGGAGTAGCCGCTGAGAGACGACTGTGCCCGGCTAAAGAGCGACTGTGTGTGTGTGTGGGGGGAGGAGCGTGGAGCAGCTACCGTAATACTCAGAAAGTCGCGCAGTGGGTTTCGCTCATTGGGTTTTGCGGCAGTTTCGGAGTGGGGGGGGGGGGGGGGGGGGGGGGGTGGGGGGTGGGGGGGGGGGGAATTGGTTGCGCAGCCGAAAAATGTCTCACTGTCCGATGACCATCTGCCGCAAGCCCGGGACAAACAAAAGAAACCTGAATGAATGGGGCAGTCATGTTTTAAGGAAGGATAAGCTATGATAAAGGTTTTAGACTGCATGAGAAAAATGCAATAGTAGCTAGGCCTATATAGTCATGAATAATAAAAAAAAAGATAAGGCCTTACTGATCTCACAATGGAGACATTTACTTGTTGCAGCAGCTCTTTAGGCACTATACCTCATTTTTATCAGGAATGAAATTTGTTTTTTGTCCTCCTTTAGTATATTATAAACTTATTTGTGGAAATAATATTGGCCATATGAATACAAAGCATTTCTATCAATTTCATGAGTTTGCAATCTACTTTTCTAACATTTCTATGACAGTGGTCCTGAAAAGTGGCCCCGCAAGTTGCGAAAACTGCTTATAAATTCATCTCATTGAAGAAATGGGATTTTAGAAATGAGTTAGGGAAGTTAGGAATGTGTTTGGACCACGATTATCAATTTAATTTAGTCGCTCCTCTTTCATTGCTTGCTATTTAAAAAAAAAAAAAATCAGGTATAGTGCCTTTAAGAACACACAGGGAGGTGCAGATTTAGGGAATGTGCAAACAGGCAATAATAATAAAAAGGTCTCTTATGTAGCCTACAATGGGTTAACAATACAGTAAAATTAAAGAAAAATATAAATAGGAGATATAATATATAAGAAAGAAATATAAATATAAAGAAAAAATGTTTCGGCAAATCATGTTTGGTTTCAGCTTGAGTCAATCATCCTCAAACAATAAAAACAAACAATGGGAATGGTGTTGCCTATAGAGGCCTATTGTTAAGATGTGATTATCAGCATAACTTTTCACCTAACAACACACACTAATTAAAGTTGTCAAGAGAATGTGTTGTGGCCCAAATGAATAATTTAGGCTATAGCCATAGCCACCAAATGGAGACATTTTACAAATAATAGCCTGTTCATCTATACTTTTCACATAATAACACACACTAATGTAGCCTTTGCAGTTGTCAAGAGAATTTTAAATTCTAAAACAACTGAAGCGTTTTGGCCCCAATGAACAACATAGGCCTAGCCACCAGATGGAGACATTTGACAAATAATTGCCTGTTCTTCGTTTGGCCGCTAGAAATAAAATGAATTGCACAATAAATTGCTTAGTTGCAATTTTCATAGCCCAGTCTTGTGTTTTGCAGTGCTTCTGAAAAAAATATGGAACCGTTAATAAGTGAACTTCCGTCCAAAGATAAAGATGTGTTTGGTATGGAGTCATGGAAACCACAGATCTCGGTCCATCAACTTGGCCCCATTACATCACATTACAAAAGTTATTAAGCAGTCTGTCTCCCCAAGGAGACTTTCTCAATGTGTGGAAATCAGCCATGGTCTCCCCAATATTTAAATCTGGAGATCGACAAACCATTTCCAATTACAGACCTGACAATCATGTCAAAGGTTCTGGAAAATCAGAACAGATCAGAGATCGCCTCAACAACACTGCCTTTTTCCCTCCACGCACTACAATTAGGATTTAGGCCAAACCATACTACTGACTCAGCAAAATGATTTTTTACAGGAAAAAAAACAAAAAAACTCTGCTTAGGCCTAACAGTAAAAGCGCTGCTGGATTCCATTAATCATACAATTTTACTATCCAAACTTTCTCAATTCATTTTTTTTCCTATAATGTTCTGCAAATTATGATTAATGATTAGAATATTCTCTTATGTGCATCGACTCTTGTCCTGCAGCAAAATATAATGTCTATGTATGTAATGTTATTGTATCAATTATTGACCGGTTGTACCCCCTCTAGGATGCCTTCAGGTTCTGTACATCTGGCCTTGGACTATATGAATGAAAACTATATTGGTTAACTCTGTTTTTACACTTGGACTCTTATGTTAATATGCACTGTCCTTAATAAACTATAACTAATGTTCTTTACTTTACTATAGCCTATACCAAAAAAGCATCTCAAAGTTTAGCTTACACAGTCGTAATGAAGGCATCTAAGTGACAAGAGGCTTGAACGGTAGGCCTGCTACTATTTTCTGTTGTTTTCATGTTCAAAGGGCAGTCTGAATTGCTGTCATAGAGTTATTATGGAGCCAAATTAGATCTCCTAATCTTTTAATGTTATGAATCTAATATGAATGAATGCAAGTCTGAGGTGTATTTATTAAAAAACTGCACTTTATCGCAGCATATTACCAACATCAAGGGATACCAGCCCCCCTACCCAGTGGTGGATTTTCTTACTTAAGTAAAAGTTCAGGTACAGGGGCAACTAAATTACTTAAATAAAAGTAAAAGTATCATGTTAAAATTCTACTTAAAAAGTAAAAGTATAAAAGTATCCACTTTGAAATGTACTTTATAAGTAAAAAGTGAAAGTATGTCAGACTGATTTATTTTTAAACAGTTATGTGATCATTTTATGAAGAAATGTTTTGTTCTTATTTCAAACCAGGTCTAAATCAGGACTAAACCAGTTCTAAACCAGGGCTAAACCAGTTCTAAACCAGGGCAAAACCAGTTCTAAACCAGGGCTAAACCAGTTCTAAACCAGGGCAAAACCAGTTCTAAACCAGGGCTAAACCAGTTCTAAACCAGGGCTAAACCAGGACTAAATCAGGTCTAAACCAGGTCTAAACCAGGGCTAAACCAGGACTAAATCAGGACTAAACCAGGTCTAAACCAGGGCTAAACCAGGACTAAATCAGGTCTAAACCAGGACTAAACCAGTTCTAACCCAGGGCTAAACCAGGACCAACATCAGAGACTGAATGAGCCACTGGTATTTCTATCAAATCATCACTGTGAAAACACCACTATTCAAAGTACTTTTGTGCAGTTCAAAAATGTAGTGGAGTAGAAAGTACAGATACCGTACCTGCTCTAAAATGTAAAGTAAAAAGTATACATCATAAAATGTAAAGTAAAAGTACCTAAAATGTTTACATTTTACTTGTCCTTTTTACTTCGTTCCTGTCCACCACCGCCCCTACCCCATTTCGGCTGTAGATTGGACCAAAAAAGAGCCCATTTGGAGTCCGCAGAACAGCGCCCTCTCGCGCTGCGCACTAAAACTTACCCCAAACCACGAGACGCTCCTCCGCGCGCTCACTCCTTCCCGTCACTTTCCCCACTGCTCCCCTCTCACTCCATCTGCGCGTGGCTGTGTCGTAGACTGTTCTTACACACTTTACCTAGCCTTAACATGAACTGGACCTGTATTTTTCATTTGACTCGCTCGACTTCGTCCACGTCGCCTCCAAACCACCGCAGCCTTTGTTCGGATATGTTTTTAAATATTAACAAGTTATCATGTCATCGCTGACGGGAAGAGGAGAGAGATTTCCCGGGTTGGTGAGAGGCACAGCTTGGGTAAGTCTTTCATTTTAAGCCAAAAAATAAGAGTTTACACTAGTTTATATGCTACTAAACATTTGGGCGTGGTTACACATGCGAGCGAATTACATTTCTGACAGTGCGTAAAACCATTTCCATCTTTATCCCAATTCCAAGGACACGCAAGTGCAGCCTCACGGTGACTTTTCAGCGCTGCGCCCGGCCCCGGAGGGCTCCAGAGGCGACCCACTTCGGAATATCATGTGCCAGAGGATGTCCTACAAGTCCCTGCCCGGCTACGGAGTTGGGGAGCGCGTCGTGGCCAACAACACGATGTCCTACGGAACCGGGACACTGTGCAGGAGCAGCGTGTCGGCTCTGACCGGGTTTGGGCGCGCTGAAAGGCAAGTTACCTGTTGTGAGAAGTGTTCCGCCACGCTGCTGGGACTGAAGAAGCAAGCCCTGAGTCTGGCGGTACATCAACAGTTTTCATGCAAGGTTAGTGCACTCGTTACGCGCACAAATTTGACTGTACTCTATCGTTGTGGATCGCTTGCATTCCCCGCGAATAGAGATGCTTTGTTTTGCCACAGCTATGAATAAAATACTATTATAGAATAATTCAGTTTTAAGTCAGTGTGTTTCTTATCGCTTTTGCTGTTAAGATTGTACTTGGTGGTCACCGATTCAAGAATGATTTCCAGCAGCAAAAAGCAACAAAAGTAATTGAATAAACCAATCGGAGACTAGTATCAGTTTCAATAACGTAATCCAAATGGCGCGCATGAGATGTAGGTGAATGGCTGCTGAATGGATGGTGGGCGAGAGTACTCAGAGTACTCTGAGAGAGAGAGAGAGAAGATCACAAGATGTAGCCGACAAACTGCATTTGGCTCCAAAGCTAAAGCCAAATGGTCTTAGATGTTGAGTAGCATTTCTTTTGATTGAGGGGAGATATTATAATTTGGTTTCACTGCAGGCAAAACACATTTTCTTTCGGCTTTTTGGTCAGTTTGCTCTATTTACATTAGTATTTTTCACCGGATAACAAATCTAACCTAATCTTTACGAGAAGGAGTGTTATTATTGCCCTGATACAACGCTTCTCCATAGAACCACATTGGGAAATTGTAACTAATGACCATTTTCTCAAAATGCATATTTCTCACATCTCCACTTTAGTAGGAGACTCCAAATTTTCCAGTCTTATACTTAAGACGTAATGTTTTATACTTTAAAGGTTTGCCCAGAAGGGTTTTTCAATATTTAGTTCCTAGCCTGATGTATTGAGTATTGAATCAAAAAAAGGAGAGATTTAAAATTTTACAGATTTATTCACAAATAACTAGTTTATTCAAAAACTAAGCAAGATATCCATAATAAAATAATTATAATAAATAAAAATAAAATAAAAATAAATAAAATATAGACATTTTTAGCCATTTCTACACATAAAATGAGGAGACCCTACAATACATTTTTTTCCTCAACAACAAAAATTTCAAATTGATATCATTTAAATCTTCTCCTCATTTACCTGCAATGTCTCGCCTTAGCTTAAGTTGTATGTTGAATTATGAAACCTTGGTGTCTGATGTCTATTAAACATTAAATACAGTTTCTATTTTTTCACAATAGAACCTACAGGCAGGAATATTGAATATTGGCTGCCTTTATCTGTCCTCAAACTCTACTGAGGATCCATTTCACTTTTTAGCATCCAAGAACAACCCAAGCTGATCATAATATTGACCGACTGCACTTTACTCCAAACAAACTGCCATAATAATCGCATTGGACATAATTCATACCATCATTTAAGACAATAAAAAGGTGTTTATTGTTCACGGGGGGGATGTTGATGCCGCCTTTGAGGGCCATGTCTAAACACTCACGTCCACCCATCACCCATCCATCCACGCTAACACTAACCCATTCTGCGTGGTTTCAAACGGGCATCAATATTTCATCTGAACAACTCTGCCATGTCTCCGCCGCTGTGCTGTCCCGTTCCGCGGAGAGAAAAGGCGATTTATTCTAGTCTTCAAGAGAGAAAAGAAACAAGGTTCACCGTGGCGTTTTAGACCACAGGCCGGAGCTGTGCGACGCTGGGAGATAATGCTATCTTTGTGGCTACTGAGATGGTCAGCGGAAACCCGATAAGGCGGTTTTTATTGATTCGCCTTTTTCAAAATGGCTCCACCATCACTATATCATCTCTTTATATGGGCTCATAGACTGGGTGAGATGGAAAAGTCTTCAGTCTACAGTAGTTGCCATATGCGCGAATAGAATATTTATATCCAGATGGGGCACAAGTTAAAAGGAGGTGGGGGGAGGTTTTTCCAAAACGCCTGCACCCCTGTCTGTCGGGCAAGAGTGCTGTCAGCAAACTGCTGAGACACGTCTTAACTCAATTTTTGATGAGAATTAACAAGCTTTGAAACGATTGAAATGCTTCTATATCAAACGCAGCAGTTTGATATAGAAGGAGCTATATATATTTGGGGATGGTCAAAACAACATGATCACGTCATCATATACAAGTGGTCAACATTATATCACATTATATCACCCAATAATATTTCTTTTTTATTGATTTTCCGTCAGACCCCCTCTTTAGCCATAAGAAAAACATTCCTTGAGCTCATTTCTACCTGCTTTAGGCTCAAAGTGCTTTACATTCAGGAACCTCTCACCTATCCCCACTCTCATTCATACGCCAGCGTACGCAGACACTGGAGGCTGAAGGTGGTGAAGTGTCTTGCCCAAGGACACTACGGCAGTGTGCACCTGCGGGATTAGAACCGCTAACCCTTTCATGTCCTGTAGGCAGGACAGGTTTTCTGTGTGGAGCATGTTCACTTTGTGTAGGTTTCCGCCAGGCGCTCCAGTTTGTGTGTGTGTGTGAATGGTGGGGGTCGGAGGGTCCGTTGACACAGAGCTGTGGCTAGTGAGTGAGTGAGTGAGTGAGTGTAAAATTGTCCCATGTAAAGTGCTTTGTGTCTACAGTGATTCACAAATGTATTACACCATCTGTCATGAAAACAAGAAAACATAAATAACTTAATAATATATCGAAAACATGTTTCAATTTAACAATTTCATTGTTATTCATTAAGAAAATAGTCCTTGTTGACAAAAAATAGCCTTAAATGTCAATATTTAGTATGGCCACCTTTGGCCCTGATTCATTTTTATGTTGTTTTGCAAAGTCTCTTTTGTTATTGAGTTCCAAATAGTTTGTATCTGTTCCCAGACAGTGTTGCCGAGTAATGGATTACTTAGTAATCCACTACTGTAATTAGCTTACTTCTTTAGTAACGGAGTAATGTAACGGGATTACAATAGCAATAGTGAAGTGAAGTGCTTTATTTGTCATTATACAATGTACAACGAAATTACATAGATCAGATGGAGGGTAGATCCTGAGCCGCTGCAACTCCGTGCGCCGCCATTGTGGACCAACCTGACCAGCAATATCTAC
>OMNZ01075700.1:8389-20548 GCA_900303255.1 Lesueurigobius sanzi
AATTGTCCAGGAGCAAAGAAAAACTGAAAATACAGGAAATACAGGACTCTCTGACAAAATTGGACTCTCTGGAAAAATGGATGTTTGTTTGAAGATGCACAATATGTAAACTTTTGATCAGGACATTTGGCTAGTTTCTCTAGTTGAAAAGCGTAAACAAACAGGTTTTTTGACAATAAACGGCTTCACGTAACCACTAACCATGAGTTAAATAAAGGTTTATGTGTCATCGTTCATATTCTAATGAATGCATACGTTTACATCCCCTGAGATTCTGGCATGGTATGTAAACTTGTGAGCACAACTGTAAGCCCAAAGCCTGGAGAGTTTGGAGTCTGTAAGAGCTACTAAAGTGGCACAATGTTGAGAAGTTACATTTTCACATATAGTTCTATGGAGAAACATTGAATCCACACAATACATTCCTTATTATAGAGATTAGGACATTTATTTTTTTTATTTCTAGGAGAAAGTTTATATGTGTGAGCATTATTTGAACATAATCATATATTTTTTTTTATCTGGAATGATTCCAAGAACCCCCTGCTAAGATCTCCTGTACCCCTGGTTGGGAAACACTGCCCTACAGTACACTCAAGGATGGAGAGCCAAAAATGGCAACTTGTCACTTGTGATCTATTTCATCGCACCTTTTCTAAGAGGGAATCTACACCAGTTAATCATGTGTTGTTTCAAAAGCTTCAGATAACGCGGAAGTGAAAGACAGACAAAGCTCTTTGGGAGTTGGGGAGAATTATTTAGCAACTTTCTATTTCCAAACAAAGAGAAGAACAAAAGAAAAGTACCTCTTGAATTACTGGGGGAGCTGGCACACTTGTTTGCGCGCTGTGCGTTAGGAGAAAAAAAAAAAAAAAGGATTTCTCTGTGAGTAATTTATTCCACTAGTCCCTTTGCCATTCCCCTCTCCTTTGCCTGGCGATACTCTGAGGCTTTATGTGGTGGAATTCCAAATGATAAATACTGCACATTTATAAAAAAAAAAAAAAAAAAAGAGTTGAAAGGGTTGGATATTTAGAACGGGGGAAGATGCGGAGAAAAAAACAAAAAGGAGGCTAATGCTTTATTCACGTCCCACAGGAGAGCAGCGCTATCCGGGGAGACCGTATGTAAAACTGGAGTAAGTCATGCTAATGCGATTTTGAATGCAAGGCTTTATCATCACTGTTCCAACAGGTATGGGAGTAATGTGTCATTCCGAGTCGAAAACCATGACTGGAATCAACAAATTGTCCAAAGTTTCAGGGACAATTGCTGGTTGAATTGATTGTGTTATTAATAATTGCTGCATAATGGGTTTTTTGAAGGTATAAAAACTACAGAAAGGCATTTGGATTGACCTGAATATGCAGCAAACAAAGCATGCTGTATCAAATCATCAGCTACAAAGTGCCCTTGTGTGCTGTTATGTGCAAGACGAGTGCATAACATAAGAACAATAGTAATTTGTTTGTGCTATGCTGTCCATGTTGAAGTATAATGGTGTTCATTATTGTTTCTGGAGTAAGCTGCAGTATCAAGCTCATATTTTTGAGCAAATCTGAATTTCAGAAAGGTGTGTGTGATAACATTTACTAAAATGTTGTACTTATTGGACAGTCCTGCAGTTTTGTGTCTAAATTAAATTGAACAAATCAATTACTTTTGTTTAGCTAAATGTTGGTGCACAGGGAGCCAACAAAAGCCTTTGTTTCACTTGCCTTTCAGCTTAAATTAGACCTGAAAAGCATTTAAGACCTGACCAACAACATAATTTCTGATAAGTGGCTATTATTATGTTCAACTAAATTATTTTTTGTGACAATCCCCATCTGCCAATGACCCACAGTGGCCCTTGGGTCAAAAGGTTCCCAAATACAGTGTTTCCCAAACAGTACGCACATAAATGAACCATGGAATTATGCACCAATGGAACAAATATTTGTACACTTAAAGAGCAACTAAACACCAAACCAACTTTTTTTTTTGCTGATAAACTGTGTAAATGAGTGTGTAATAGTATTGCCTACGTGTTCCTTTTTGACATTTTAGTGCAAACTTGCTCAAAAGTGTCCTTTTATGACTAAAACTGAGTGGCTAACGCCCTCTAGAGGTTGAACTCGTAATGTGTATCTACTCCATTTGAATTTCGTGGTGCTGAGGAGGTAGAAGTTTACGTCATCAGCTCTGCCTCGCCTCCTCATCCTCTAACGCTGCGGTATCACTCCTCCCCCCGAAGCCAGGAGTTTTGGTTGGATTAGCGAGCACGCCTCTTTCACGGCAGATTAAACATTTTTGGTGTGGGTGGAGTAAGGCTCTGGCACGCCCGTTTAGGCCCTCTTTAAACTTTAGAAGAAAAAAAAAACAAAATATCTAAATTAGGAAACAAATCAAAATGTCTTGTCACTTTTTCTTATTTTAAATGTAAATTTGCTTGTTCCATTGGTAGTACATTTTACTTTCCTCAAATCAAGAGCAAATCTGCTTTTTGCAGTGTAGATTATCAATATATTTTGATAAATAATTTTTATGAGAGTTTTTTTTGTCGGTGCACATTGTGATTTTCTTTTTTAGCTCAAAACGTTCGAAACACTGCCCTAATACGTGACCTCGGTGCAAACTCTTGAATTGGATTACACTGAGAGCAGGTCTCATTAACATGTTGTTCTTTCACCAGAGTCTCGTGAAAAGATCAAACCAACACTCTCAAACACATTCCTCATATTTTGAAGCATTTTTTGGACCAGTGTTGCTTAATACAATCCTGAATAGTATTTATTTTATTGTTTATTTGGTTGGGACAGTGCATGTTAATGAACACACATGAGAACCATGCATGTAAACACACCACTCCGGATTGTAGCCTTGGGCTAATTTGCAACCTCCATGTAAGGACATTTTAACAGTGCACTCTCACAGTTTTCCCTGACTCTCTCTCATAACAGCCTTTGTAAGCTGGAGAGAAATGTTATTCTGGATAATGCTGCTGGGAATGGACTTGTCACCAAAGGGGATGCTGTTGAAATGATGCATGTGGGTGTACATTTGGTGCATCGCTGTCTTCGCCTCCAGCAAGAGAGAGAATTTCAGCTCACACAGAAGAGTAGTTTAGTTAAAGACTGACTCGCACACGAGCAGAAAAAGTGCGCTGGGATCTGACTGGAATACTAATGGAAAACAATGTGTGGAGATTTCTTATGAGCTCTTCACTTGACATCGTTTTAGTTAAAGCAGAATGATCGCTTCCAAAGCACACATATAGTTACACAGAGGCTATTGTGCTTTTTGGAGAAAAAAGTTCTTCAGTCTGAACCTTTCTTATTTATTTATCTAAAATAGTAGTTTTCGACTGGTGAATCGTTACCCAAAAGTGGGTCATGGAACCATTTTCAGTCTGTCGCAAGCATTTCCAGAGAATATTTCTTTCAATATTTATATACAAAAGTACGAGAACCCCACCTGAATCTGTTAAAATGTTTAGTGCTGTGTTCTTTTGACCATTATATCAGCTTTACTGGTTTCTTTAATGGCTAATTCAACAATATGGGAAATGTGGGAAAATGCAGTTTTTAACAGACCCAAACTACAGTGTTTTATGGGTTGCAAAATATTTACTCACAGTATTTGTGAGTTCACAGACACATGTGAATCCATCTTGTATCGCTCCGGCCAGCGGTGGTTTGGGCCAATCATGTGGCAGTGGTTTATCCGGATATCCGGGTGTCATGAACGCAAAAAGCCGACACCAAATAAACATGTCAGCGAAGGAGGACTGACACGTTGTCATGCTATCAAATATGTTTTAATCTGCTATTTCCTTTTTGAAAGAATAACAGCGAGAGGCACTTTGTGCATTTCTAGCTTCTGGATGTGGCAGTGCTTTGCTCAATCAGCTCAAAATATTCTGCTGAATGTCTCTCCCCAAATGGATTTGATGACAGCAATCCCAAATTGATAATGTAGAGAACTCAACTCAGCTCATCATTCTGGCTTTGGCCAGAAAAACAATTAAAAAAAGTCTTTGTGAAATCTGGAGCTGGATGTGGTGTCTCACTGCCACAAAAGTGTTTTAAAAAATGGCGTAAGCGGTTCCATCAGCCATTTTCTGTTCAGCCAACAAACTTAATTTAATGTCTTGTTACTAGTAGTAACTAGTACTGTTAGTAGTACTAGTATTGTTGTACTAGTATTGTACTAGTATTGTTACTAGTAGTAACAAGACTAACTAGTAGCAGTTGAAGGATGGGTCAAATATACAAGACAAGTTTCGTAAAGAATATCCATGGCTTTACCACATTGTGATGATTGTCATATTTAAGAAGCTAAACAGGATTTGGTCAGATTAGAACAAGCATGGGCACACTTTTTGATGCAAGGTCCACATTGGGTTTTTGAACTGGTCCAGAATAGACCAGTTGTGGTTTGGGGCGTTTCAAACAAATACCATTTTCAAATGGACCTTAAAGACTTAAATACACAAGAAAAAAGGGAGAAGATGGAAGCAGTTATGCATTATTTTTCTTTGTCAGTGAAAACATTGATGCTGTTCACCCCTTTGAGCCAGGGGATATTGGGCTTGGTCATGTTTCATGGGCCAGGTTGAAGAGCTAGGCGGGCCGCATTTGGCCCCTGGGCCTTAGTTTGCCCACCACTAGGTTAGAATCTTAATTGATGTTTGGTGCAGATGTGGCTGAATGCATAACAACTAGCCTAGATTAGAGTGAATGATTGTCCCTTATGAGGCACTTTGGCTGACTCGTCTAACACCCCGCCAAACAAAAGGGAAAACCTGATGATGGCATAGACGAAAGTTCAATCACAAGTAGAACCAGTAGAGCAGACACAGTTGTAACAGTGTGAGTCCATCAGAGCACAGGCCCTAATCTGACATATCACCTGGATAACTATTATGGGAGTCTCATTGAAGCTTTATGAGGCATCTTGACTTCTATAGCCTCTGCAAATCGAGTGATCCACCTGTACAAGAAGTCACTCCGTACCAGAGAGAAAGATTTGAATTAGGACACGGGCTTGAAGGCATGCTAAAAACATAATAGTCACTTAGGGGGGTCGTGAAAAGTAATGGAGGTAGGACAAGATGAGATTAGATGTCAGCCATCGCTAATAGAAATTTGTGGTGCACCCAAATATGACTCCATCGTCCTCTACTTCAAACAGGCCGCAGAGACCTCAGGTTCTATTTGGGTAAAAGTGATAATGCATTTCCATATCAGTTTGCATAATGTTGGAGCACTGAGAGGAGCAGAGGCAGCAGTCATCAGTTTATGGCACGGCAGCAGGCTAATAGAAATGGAAGTGCGCGTTTAACAAGGTCGCAAGTTAAAATTTGGGTTGGGAAAAAATGCAAGTGCGGGAATAGAAAATACACTCTCCAAAATTAAGTGCCCTTCATAAACAAATGCTCTCCATTAAACGAAGGGACAAGTTGCCACGTAGTAATTTTATAATCATCAAAGATGTGCCTGTTGTTGTGCTCTATTGTTTTTCCTTGCACCTGCAGCATTATTAAATGTCAGACTACCAAGACAAAATGATACATCGAGTACTTTATAGTCAATGCTAATGTAATCTTCATTAACTGCATAATTATTATTATGTGCACATCAATTATGAAGTCTTTAATGAAGTTATCAACACACAGATCATTTATAAAGTTATAGGCAGCAATAAAAAGTTGTTATTGACATTAGGGATGCTGCAGTGTACCAGAAGTTGTTGTATAGTAGTTAATTGTGCCCTTTGATAGCTTTGTTATGTTGTTTACTTGTTAGGGACAGTTCTGTCCATTTTCCACAGTTACACTCACACTCTCCTTTATCTTGACCCAGAGGGAATCCTTTTGTACAATAGTGGCCAGAGAAACCACAGGAAACCTACGCAGACCCAGAGAGAACTCACACACTGCACAGGAAGGTCCCTTGAGGCCCAGGGGTCGAGACCTTTTTGCTGTGATTCATGATCAGAGATTGTCAAGAAACATAAAAGAGAATTGGACAATTACTGTTGAGTTAGCCATGTTGTTCACAAGATTTGATCTGAAACCATTTTGTTACATACAGTAATTACATAAAATGAGAAGACCAAAAACGACAAGAGGTATTTTGTGAACATAAAGCTTCAAGAAAAACATCCATCCATCTTCTTCCGCTTATCCGTTGCCGTGTCGCGGGGGCAGCAGTCCAAGCTGCCTGGGTCACACTGCACCAGTCCCTTATGGCTCATCCTGCAGGTGGTGGGTCCACAGGAAGACGGCCCACGACGCGCCTTAACCTCTGGGTGACGTAACTGGCCTTGATGGTCTCATCATAAGGGGCTTCTGAACCGCTCTTGATCTGACCCGTCACCTAGGACCTGTCTGCCCTGGGAGACCCTACCAGGAGCATAATGCCCCAGACAACAGAGCTCCGATCATTCGGGTGCTCAAACCCCTCCACCACGATGAGGTGGCGGTCAAGAAAAACAGTTCAGAATAAAAGTTGATCTCCTGAACCTGCTGATTTTTTGGACGTTATGCTCTGCAGAACAAACAACTATATACTGTAGTGCAGTGGTTCCCAACCTTTTTTGGCTCACGTACCCATTGGGCCCTTCATTTATACTCCGAGTACCCCCTACTTCGATGGTTTTGTTGATTAGTTAGAAAGAGAATGAGACAAACTCCAATTTATCAGGTAAAATACTGCTAAATACTCTCAAAATCTCACTCTTTACAGTTAAAGAAGTATTTTCTTTGACCATAATAATCAAAAATACAATTTGTTTCATCTTATTTCTTCATCTGACATTATTCCAAGTACCCCCTACTAACCTCTCGCGTACCCCCAGGGGTCCCCGTACTCCTGGTTGGGAAACACTGCTGTAGTGCATAGGCGCCGATTTATGTTTTCCCTGTGGGTGCCCAGTCAGATGACCAACCCACTGAAATAAACAGGCGAGCTCCAAACTCAATCTCCCGACCTCCTACTTACGGGTTACTCTAGCCCACAGAGTGGGCTAGCCCTAACCCACGGAGTGTATTGGCACTGTGGCTGTGCTCATATTTATCTAATAGTCCGACCGGCGCTGGAGTGTGAGCAGAGAAGACAAAAAGAGACTGCTATCATGATTTACAGGTTACATCTACTGAATCATTTTGTGATCAGGGTCAATCCGCCTGGGTGCTCAAAGATTTGGCTGGGTGCTTGAGCCCCGCAGCACCCACAGGATCGGCACCTAAGCTGTAGTGCACAAAACACCATGCCATAGTTTATCCTGTTCACAGTATTATCCTCATTGCTTTTGATTTCCTTTAATATCTGTTATGATCAAAATATTTTATTGTTAAAGCCAGTAGAGATTCTGGAAGAAATTGGAACATTGTGTAAAAATAACCAGATGTGATTCTAAGATGGAGCTCACTCGTGTCAAGAGTGAGGCACGGACAGCGATTGAACAAATAGTTCCACAGCTCTTTCGTTTTCATTTGTATCTTATATTTGGCTATTAATTACTAACTTTCTGAGAAACAAACATGCCAGGTTTAGCCCACGGTGTTTATTTTTGTACAATCCTAATCTGTGCAGCTTGTATCTATTGTTTCAATAAGCTTGCTGCTACAACTGCTACAACTACCAATAGTAGTGTAGTACTACCAGTGTTGGGGAGTAACTAAATACATTTAAAATACATATTCAGAATACTCATTTTGAGTGACTTCAGGTACAAATACTCTCTCATTTGAGGGTATTTCGAAAACAGTTACTTTTCAAATACCAAAGGAGTGCATTGCAATATTCATAGTCATTACATTTTAGCTACAAATTTTACAACATTCGTAAAAAAAATAACCTTCAAGGTAGATCTGAATCTCCAACCGATAAAATAAAAATTTTCTTATGTCACGGTTCATGTAAATAATCACATGTGAGTCATGTGACCTGCTGGGATCTGATTGGTCAAGTATGTCAAACGTAATAATGATAATAACAGTTTGTGTTGCTATATTTTGAATCATTCGCCATATTTATGCAAAAATATAATTCAAATCCAGGTTAAAGTATTCTAAGTATTCAGAATACACTGATTGGGCAAAGTAACTGAATACATTACAAAATACATTTTAAGACAAGTATTCAATATTCTTTAAATTAATACAATTTCAAAGGATTCTCTCCAACACTGAGGACTAACACTCCCAATAGTAGTGTATATGTGCATGTGACTTTCAGCCTGTATAATGTATTCCCATCAAATCCCGCTCATAAATTAAACTTCACACCTCAAATTTCATGACTCGTCGCCTTTTATGATACGCTGTGATTTTCATATTAAATGAAAGCGGATGTGAATGAGACACACCGAACACAGAGCGCTGTGGAATTAATACAAAATGGAGCTCATCAAACTTTGATGCGTCTGCCACACCTGTAAACTTTTCATCCGATGGATAATGCTCAAATATTCATGAGCGCTTCCCTTTGTCGCCAGCGTGAGGAAGGTCCCCCGAGACCCCTGTGTCTTTGACAGTCTCGCTTAGAAGACCATCCTCATTCCCCCCTTGGAATTAGAATCAACTATATAGATTTTGCTGCAATGTCTGGTGTCATCATTTGCTGAATTTCTCCACGCAGATGCACCGCAGTGAAAACCTTTGGTGCTGAATTGTAGCCCACTGTATTTAACATGAATAATTTATGGTTTAAACTCATACTGAGTGAAGCAAAGCATAATACAGTCTTACAATTGGGCCAGATACTAAAGAGAAATTCAGAAGTTTTTTGACTTTGGGATTTAAATAAATCACTTGAGGGGAGACACACTTTTTTTTTTCACGTTTGGGCCAGTTTGCTCTCTTAACATGCATACTTGGAAAAAAACAATTAATGACCTAATAATTACAATATGGGCTCTACTGTCTTTCAGCTGGCCTGGAAATGCATTGGGATCCCTGAGGAAGTGCTGCAGCCAGGAAGTGTGCTTGGATCTCTGCTCAGACTGTTGCCTCTGCGACCCGACAGCATCAACAGCATCTCTACTTCAACGAGGTGAATTTCTTTTCCGATTTATTCACTGATAAGTAGGTTATTCAAAAACTAAACAAGGTACCCAAAATCCCCTATAAACAAATCTATCAACAAAATAAAATATAAACATGGCTCTAAAAATCTGTTATTTTAATATGAATATATAAAACCCTGATGATGGATCCTTCCTTTAATTGATTTTCCTCGAGGTTTCCTCATTTTTTTTTACCATGTAGTTTTTGGGGTTTTTCCTCGCCGTAGAGGAAGGTCTAAGGATGGGGGATACTCTAAGCTTGTTACTCTAAGTGATTTACTTATTCACAGGACATTACATCTGGTCGAGATATTTCATTTGTGTGGACATTTCACTCATGTGTGACTCATTTTGATCATTCTTGATGTCTGTTATTGATTTGTTTTTGTCCATACCGACCTTTGAGATGACCTCTGTTATGATATTGGGCGTTACAAAAATAAATTGATTGATTGATTGATGAAGACCAATTGTGATTAATAAAGGACTTTTGATATATTTCCCCCAAAATGCCTCAGATCTCTTGCCTCGGTAACTTTTTATCCATATATCTTTTTATCCTTGAAGAGCACCTGGTTGGACACCATTTTACACATTTTTAACACATGGAGTTAATATCTGAAGAGTTAATTTGCAAAAGCAGATAACTCCGTTTTGAATTCTTTGCCAAATTGTTTTGATCACCTTACTCTACAGGTGACACAAGTCAAACTAAAATTGAATCAATTTGATAAAGAACAAGTAACTTAATATGTCTGATCCACTAATATAGGTCTGGTCATTAAAAAACAAGCTACACAAAGCGAAAATCACAAGCAAATGTTGATTTTTGTAAATGGCACTTATCTGTTTTTGCAAATTACTGTAACTCTTCATCTACAGTATTAACTGAGGTTCAGGAGCAGGACCAGGTCTCAACCTCCTTTCCTCAAGCCACTCCCTCAGACCTGCCACACCTCTAATCATCCCCCTTTATAACCAGCCAAGCCCTTCATTCTGTTCGCTCCATCTGTAACTTTTTATCCACTGTATCTTTTTATCCTTGAGGAGCGCCTGGTTGGACACCATTTTATCCATTTTCTACATTTTGAACACACAACTGCATTGACCAAGTGCAGTACTCCCACTTCTGCCAATAGGGTACTGTATAAGGTAGTACAATATTGCTAGTTTCTTGTCTTATAGCCAGACCTGGGTATTTATTTTTACCTTGACAGTTTCTGCTGCCTTCCTCCCATCACGTGACACTTCTGAGGAGGGCAGCAGAAGCAGCCGAAACTGTCAAGGTAAAAATACATACACAGGTCTGGCTGTAAGCAAAGAAACTAGCATCATTACTAGACCTTATGAACCTAATCGGATTGATAACAATATTACTTTAGGAAATCTTACCTTAGACATACAGTATGATGCATATTTGGGGCTTAAAACATTATTTTGGTACCTCAGTGTTGACATTCATGGTTTTATCACACAATAACCAAAGCCATAAAACCTGTATTAATCTATTAGCCGTAGTTCAGGTAGATCTGTGACTTTATCTTACACTGAGACAGATTTCTTGAAAAATATCTGGATCACAAAGCAATTTTGTCCTTGGCTCTTTCCAAAGTGTTTCCTTTCTGTCATATATATTTAAAAGGGATGGGTGATATACTGTATTGGGTAACGTGATCATTTTACAGTAGAAGACGTAACAATAGCATGGTCTTGCTATTCTACCACTTGAATCTTTCACTACCATCATTTGTGCAGCCAGATGATACCTCCAGTTAGCCTCTGGAGGTATCATCTCCGGCTAACTGTAGATAAATGTTGTATGTAAATGAATCCTTTGGCAGACTAACCTTTTACTTGTTCACGCCAACAAAACCACTGTATATCTCAAAATGTGTAAGTGCATCTCCACCACAATTATGGAGCCAAAAGAGTTAAGATTCAAAACGTTATAGAGCGGCAACTATTCGATATCGACTTAATTGCATGTTCTGTACGGAGAAAACAAAGTTAGATGTTTGAAGAAAATGAAAGTTCAGTACGAAAAAGTTTTCAGAGCAATTGACAAAAGACCTTTTGTGGGTGTAAATCCATAGTTACAGACGTGTTTGATGAGGGCTGGGTGATATGGTGATAGAAATGGAATAGTGATCTGGTCTCCATCACGATCTGTTTTTTTTGGGAACATCGTCATGTCGTGATTCAGTGGTTTTTATGTTTAACACAGCTCTGAGCTCAAGTACTTCTCTCCACTCACTGCTTCTATTGTCAGGATTAAACCAGGAGAAAACTAGGTCTAAACCAGGTCTAAGATCGGACAATCAATGTGGATTAAACAATAACTAAACCAAGAGAAAACTAGGTCTCAACCAGGTCTAAAATCGGACAATCAATCTGGATTAAACCATAACTTAACCAGGAGAAAACTAGGTCTAAAATCAGACAATATCACAGACTGAATGAGGATTAAACCAGAACTAAACCAGGAGAAAACTAGGTCTCAACCAGGTCTGAAATCGGACAATCAATCTGGATTAAACAATAACTAAACCAAGAGAAAACTAGGTCTCAACCAGGTCTAAAATCGGACAATCAATCTGGATTAAACCATAACTAAACCAGGAGAAAACTAGGTCTAAAATCAGACAATATCGGACAATCAATCTGGATAAAACCATAACTTAACCAGGAGAAAACTAGGTCTAAAATCAGACAATATCACAGACTGAATGAGGATTAAACCAGAACTAAACCAGGAGAAAACCAGGACTAAACCAAGAACTAAACCAGACTAAAGCACAGACTGAAATCAAGGTTTAAACCAGGACCAAACTAAAAAGGACTAAACCAGGGACAGAACGGAATAATGATTACCCTGGACTAAACCAGAACTAAACCTGGATTAAATCAGGACTAAACCAGGACTAACCAAGACTAAACCAGGTCTAAACCAGGTCTAAACCCATGAGAAAACTAGGTCTAAATCGTCTCTAAAACTGGACAATATCACAGATTAAACCTGGACTAAACCATGAGGGAAACATCTCAAAACTCTGTAAGGACTGGATTAAAACAGGTCTAGAGAACTTGAGAGTGCGCACAATAATG
>OMNZ01075708.1:0-11925 GCA_900303255.1 Lesueurigobius sanzi
ATGGTAATAGAAAGGACCTGATATTATAGAGACAGGAATAGGAAGGTCCTTACATTAAAGAGATGGTAATAGAAAGGACCTTATATTATAGAGACAGCAATAGGAAGGACCTTATATTATAGAGACAGGAATAGGAAGGTCCTTACATTAAAGAGATGGTAATAGAAAGGACCTGATATTATAGAGACAGGAATAGGAAGGACCTTATATTATAGAGACATGAATAGGAAGGACATTATATTATAGAGACAGGAATAGGAAGGACCTTATATTATAGAGACATGAATAGGAAGGACATTATATTATAGAGACAGGAATAGGAAGGACCTTATATTATAGAGACAGCAATAGGAAGGACCTTATATTATAGAGACAGGAATAGGAAGGTCCTTACATTAAAGAGATGGTAATAGAAAGGACCTGATATTATAGAGACAGGAATAGGAAGGACCTTGCTTGGAGGAGGATCAGTTAGGAGATCGGGATCTCGGGTAAGTTATCTAAGTACTTAACAATGGCAAATATTTTCCCGTTTAGCCATATCCGGTCAGGAGTCGGACAATGTACAAGCACTACTATTCGTTTTCCCGCTGACAAGTCGATGTGTTAATCAGAGGAAGTATGCAAAAAGAGGTGGAAGAGCCTGAGGGACAAATATATGAAGGAGAGCAGACAGAAGAAAGAGTGTAGGAGGCCGGTGCAGCAGCAGGCACAGCGCAGAGACTTTTGACAAGCGTCTGACTTTGAAATGTACAATCGTTCAAATAGAGGCGTTTCGAGTGCCTTTGCCGTCCAAAAAGCATTCGGTCTGAACGCACCATAAGGCTATGCTTCCACATGAAGAGAGAGAGTAACCTCTGTTGAGTGTCATACTGATGATCAAGCCAACACATAAGGTGCCTGAGATTAGCATTAGCATAGATATTTTATTGTGTTCTCTAACAATGTAACACACACAAAGAGTACATTTAATGAAAGGCAATTATCTTGTGTGTAATTTACTTTTAGCATATGAAACTACATTAGCATACCACTGACGGCAAATCCAAGGGTAGTACTTATTTCAGCGCTTAGACGTATCAATCAACGAGTGTTAACCGGCAATTACACATGTTTAAAGGAGAGGGCAAAGGCCTTTTCCCCTTGACATAAATTAGAAAACCAGAGCCTCCATCCCCTTAAATACTTTCTATTCCTCAGCCTTTCACCAGAACAAAAGCTAACCTTCACTTCACATTTTCTTGACTTTTAACCTTTCTTTCTTACTTCTGTATTTCTTGGGATTCTAGTGCGTTTGAGGGAAAAAAAAAAAAAAAAATCCTACTCTGATTCTTGTCTTGGGACGTTTTTATTCTTTCGGTTTGGGCTACGTTCCATTAATGACGCATGTGCACACCCCCTGTCCCGCTGAGTAAGCCCTCCTGGTGTGTGTGTGTGTGTGTGTGTGTGTGTGTGTGGAGTGAGCAGATAATGGCGTATATTAGTCTTGACAACATGCCTCCGTGTTCCCTTTAACCACAAAGGTCAAAATGCAGGGGATGGATCTTGTTAAGGCTCATGTTAGACACCGGCGTGTTTGTTTTCTAACCACACGTTGCTGTTTGTCCTCTCTCTCCCGCCGTACCTTCCCACAGCTCGTATTGCCATTTGTCTCCATTAACTCTTGCTTTGTCTCGCACCATTTTTCTCTGTCCACTCCTTCATCTGCCCTGTCCTCGCCTGCTCCTTTCGCGTCTGACCTCCCCCGACCATGATTGCCCTTCATGTTTGCCATGGATCATTTTGCCGCTTGTGATACGATAGGAAGCTCCATTCCTTTTCGGACTTTAAAAGTTTTGACATTTCATTCTGCCTGCTGTTCTCTCCTTCTGTTATCAGGAGAAGAATAGCAAGGAAACAAGCAACACAAGAAACATAAAGAACATTTTGCAGTTTGTCCCTATTACGCCGTAGTAGCCTTAAGGATCAAACTGTAGTATTTATCAATCATGAGGCTTTTTACGCAAAGGCTCAAAACCCACTGACAATGATCCTGACCCCATCAGTGAAAACCATTTCATGAAGCATTGTGGGCTCCAGTCCTGGCTCTGACAACTTGCTAATGCACTGTGGCCCTCATGGCAGGGTGCTGACATTGCTGCAATATCTGACTTCAGCGAGAACTTTGTAAAATGGAATCCTATGTGGACTTAACACGCGAGGTGGCTCCTGTCTATCTCCTGTTTCTATATCTATGGGCGGGATTTTTGTCTGATTTTGTCTCTTTACATCTTAGTTTTAATGTCAAAGTTAAAAATAGACCAAACGAAATCTTTTAGGATGAGAGAAACTAGACACAAAGTGCTCAGGAAGTCTGCACTCTCGCTCTTTGGTGTTTGGGGAATAGGAATTAAGAACCAAGGCACTCCTCCCATACTACAATTCTCTATTTTCATTTTCCAAAAAGCTTTTATTGTACTGGGCAGTGTTGTTTTTGGCAGCCATTTGAGTTTTAGTCTTAGTCTTTTAGACGCAAATGCTTTAGTTTTAGTCACATTTTTAGTCATTTCTTTATGTGATAGTTTTAGTCTAGTTTTAGTCAGTTATTGTTTAGTTTTTCCAAAGCTGCCATATCACAGTCATTTGCAGTATATTCTGTCAAAAAATACGTTTTACCTGCAATCTTATCTATCACAAACATCGAGCCTGTTTACATTTCCGCATAAAATGTATTATTTTATATGAAAACATTAACCTCTTAAGACCTAGAGTCCCCGAAAATGGGGACTTTTTTTCAGACACAGTTACTGACCTACGTGTTTTACGCAGAAAAATATTCCAAAGTTGCAAATTAGTGACAGCTGATGTGGGATTATCCATTTATGTTGTCATTTCCTACACCACAGGGAGGAAAAAGGCCTTTTTGCAGAAAAATGTGTGTGTTTTTTTCAGGCGGAAATTCATTCAAACCTATGGCAACCTCACTTTATTGTCAAACAACATAATTTATTTTTATTTCACTTCCACCATCATCCCAAAGCTCTACCAAATGTGTGGACACCAAGATTAGCCATGTACACCTATGATGTAAAGACATGATTTTTGGAGAAAAAGGCCTAGGGCTTAAGAGGTTAACGGAAATAAAAGTTACAAATGTTCCCAAATCAGCTGCAGTATCTTGCCTTAAACAAAGACCATATGTGTTTTCATCACAAACTGGAGTGGCTTTGGCACATGTCTTCAATCCAAGACCTGACTCAAGTCTTACAACATTTCTTTTCTATATTGGTCCATTAGGTTTGCTGAAGCTACAAGTTCTTTAGCCTCTTTCTAAGCAGCTTTACACAGTGGCTGGGTAGCTGTGGACCACTGAACGATGGAATTGAATGGCACTAAGTCTCCATGGATTTATCCTTGTGTCACAGTTCTAGTCAGGAGATCCCGGTCCAACTCTTAAATGGGTTTTGTCTGAAAGCTCTGTTTTATTTGTTTGTGTGTGATAGCCTGTGTCTATTTCTGTCGGCTCCGCTTCCTACTCAGGAGTTCTTCTCTCCTTCAGTCCCTCCTCTCATGTCTCTCCCAGTGGTATGATGACCATTTGAAATAGCTCTTCACACTTGCCTGGAAGTGCAACGACCCCCAGCCATCAGAGACATGCTCTTACACTCACTGCTAGAACGAAAACTGTTATGGCCTCGGTTGGCATTTATTTTATCTTTGCTGCCCATAACTCCCTTACATTCTAAGATTACCTCAAACCCACAGGGTCAAAATATGATATAAATCTAATAAAATGTAGGAAACTTTACTTAATATTACTGTATCCTTTTGCTGCTCAGAAAATATATATCTGCAAGATACTCCGATACTCAAAAGGGCTTTGCGGTTTGAATGAATCATAACTTGTTGTTCATTATGGGACTGCAGTTTTTGGCACAGTTGTATTGCACGGATAGAATTGATTTGTTCATTACTCCTGTTCACTATCTCTCAGCAAACAATAAATACATTAGTTTCTGAGCTAAATTGCTATACAAACTCCAACTAGCCTGGCCAACGAGGCAGCCCTTTCCATCTTAGACATAGACTAGTCCAGGGGATCCCAAACTATTGATCTGAGCAACTGGTAAAATGTAATTAGTGGTTGTTCTCATTTCAAGGGACAAAGTAGCTTAATAATATTTATTTTTTGTTGTTTCCAGTTGTTACGTTATTTACTGAGATATAGGGGAGACCAGGGATGATTGTTACACAGGGAGACCTTTCAATATGTAGTCCTTTCCTCTCTGATCGTGCACAGCAAACTTCAACACTGTAAGTTGACGCATGCAGATTTTATAAGAAAGGATTTTTTTTGGCTCCTGTTTAAATTTGTGTTTGAGGCATTTAATTAACCTCTTAAACCCCAACAGGCCCAATTTGGGTCCTGGGGAAGAAAAGAGACAGAGAGAGAGAGGGGAAGGAGAGATCGAGAAGAAGGAATGAGGGTGAGAGGAAGGAGAGAGAGAGGGGAAGGCGAGAGAGAGGAAAGAGAGAGAGGAAGGAAAGAGACAGAGAAAGGGGAAGGAGAGAGGAAGGAGAGAGATTTTAGTGCCCAATTTGGGTCCTATAGGGTTTAAGAGGTTAAATGTGTTGTCCAAAATATTAAAATGCATTCTCTGCCTTCTTTTTTTCATGCTAGTTTGCTATTACAATTAGCTGAACAGTGTAAACAGGGGCGGGGTTGGTTGTAACACATGGTTAAGCAGGTGTCACAACCATCCCCGCGAGTAACAGAGGTACTCTATGGTTTAACTCCTTCTCATGTTGTTTGTGCTGTGATTATAGTAATGTTATGTAGGTATTTTGTGTAAAGGTTTGAGAGTCAGTTCAAGTTACAGCCCTCAAGCAAAACGATTACAATCATCCCCGGTCACCAGCACAGCGCCACCTTCTGTCTCCGGGCGAGACATGATAATGATATTAAATCAGAGGGAAATAAAACATGATGCGACCAACACTACATAAGTAATGAGAGCTTTTTTTTTTTTAGAAATGTAGTGGAGAAGAAAGTATTATGCTTGTTTGTCAAATGTAGTGGAGTAAAAGTAATAAGTCAACAAAAATACTACTTAAGTAAAGTACAGATCGACCCCCACTTTGGGAATTCCTGAAATAATCTAGGATGTCATCTGATCTCCAACTCGATTAATCAACAACTAATCGATTATTAAAATGTTTTAGTAATGATTGAATTGTTTTCTAGAAAGTATTCCCTCTCACAGAGCCAGAATTACAATAACAGTTAGTATTTTTGATGAAAACCCTATCTCTTTAAATGTAGAGGTAAACAGGTAAACATGTCCAAATCTAATATTTACATGATGTGAAAGTAATTTATGGACTGCAGCCTTCAGTAGTTTAATATCCGTCACTGAATTCTTGATGTCCTTAGCTTTCAAATAATGAATGTCATGTTCACATACATGTGTCCAACCACTAAGAGCGTTGTACTAAAAGTAATTAAAGGGACTATACCTGATTTTTTTCCAAGTAGTGGAATGGAATTTGTTTTTTTCCTTTTTTACTATATTGCAAAGTCAGACATTTCTGGAAATCTAAATCTAAAGCATGTATTGTCAATTTCATGTGTTTGCAGGATAGTTTTCTTGCATTTCTGTGACTATAACCCTAAAAAGTGACCCCACCAGTTGTGAAATGTGCTGATAAACTCCTCTCTAAGAAGAAACACGATTTTAGAAATTTGTTAGGAAAATTAGGAATGGGCTTGGACCACAACTATCAATTGATTTTACTCGCTCCCTCTTCCATTATTTGTAATTTAAAAAATCATTAAAAAATCCGGTATAGTGCCTTTAACTATCAAAATGCGGTTCTTTAGCTGTTTTTCTCAGTTAAACGATTGACCGATGACTAAAATAATCGTTAGTTGCAGCCCTAGTTCAAATGAGCGTGATGGACAGGGAGATCGGAGCAAAGCCTGCTCCGTCTCTATCAAAACAAACATGCTGTTTTACAACACGTGAACACATACAAATCATCGTCTGCCTAACCCTCAGACGAAGCACTGAACATTTGAATTGGACTGGAGTATTGTTTCCAAAGGCTCTGGATGCTACAGGGTTATTTGAGAGGAAACATCTTCTTCCGCAAAGTGATGCGCTGAAAGAGAAACGACGAAAATGTGACAGAAATGAGGCCAACGCTCAAAAAAATATTATTGAACATGAGGTGCAAGTCCCCGCCATGTACAATATACAGTATTTATATTTTGTGTGATGCGAGGTGTGACTTTTGTACTGAACGCAATCATACCTGGTGCCATAATCTATACCTCAGTACACATTTTTCACTTTTTTTTTTCACCCCCATGCAGTTTGCAGATGTAATGAGAACCTGGCACCCACATCACAGAGCAGCCACGGGGGCAGATGATTGATATAAAATGATTAGTTGTGACATTGTCTCGCTGACCCCCCACCCCACCCCCCCCCCCTCCCCCCGTGGGACTGGTGTAATGACAAAGACGTTAGAAATCACTGCGAGGCACACGGGGTCATACCAGGAGAGAAGCTTCAAGCTAATACAGGATCGACCCCACAAATGGAGAAGGAACAGCAGACAGATAGATCGGGATGGGGCCAGATTGGGGCGCTGTAAGGGGGGCTCAGGAGGCGTCGTGGTCATCCTGTTTCTGGGGAATTGTAGCTTCTAAAATGACAGAGGCATCCATCAACAAGTGTGTGTGTGTGTGTGTGTGTGTGTGTGTGTGTGTGTGTGTGTGTGTGTGTGTGTGTGTGTGTGTGTGTGTGTGTGTGTGTGTGTGTGTGTGTGTGTGTGTGTGTGTGTGTGTGTGTGTGTGTGTGTGTGTGTGTGTGTGGTAAGGCTCGTTCTAACCGGGTTAGACATTGTTCTGGGAGAATTTCAGAGACAAGGACGAGGCTACAGCAGAAGGTCTCACGGTTAAAGATGGAGACAGTGAGAACAGAAGTCAATTTAGATTAAGTTGTTTCTTCTGGTTCAGGTGCTCATTGATCAGAGAGAGAGAGACAACATGACAGTATTACCGAAGAATGAGCTATAAAATGGTGATGAGGAATTTGTTTCTAAGTGTTAATTTAAGGTCAGTAGCTCGACGAAAAGCTTCATGAGAATAATTGGGAAAAGAACATTTATTCATTTTGATATTGGTGCTTCAGTCCCATTAGTTAGCTTGATCCTTCATATTTCAAGTGCTAAAATACCTCATACAGTAGAAAGGGTATAGTAAAAACTTTTTTTTTTAATATTGTTGAAATGATTGTTTTTTTGTGAGACTGCTGGCTCACACAAGATTTCAAACAAGATTGATGATTTGACATAATTTTTTGCTAAATATGATCTAAGGATCATGTGCATCGTCACCAGAGGAGGGAACGTCTGGGTACGTCACGATTCGATACGATATCTGAAAACAAGAAACATGAGCATTTTTTATATTTCAACATCTTTACTGTATGATGTATATTTGTTGTCATTTCCATTGTTTCTTTTTTTCTTAGTGACATATCACTTCACTTACATTTAAATAAACCATATAATTGTTTCATAAAGGAGGAGATTAATCACAAAAAAAATTCATCTTATTAACACTATCATTAAAAGTTATTTATTTGTGTGACAGTGTTTGGTCCAAGTGCTGCCATCTGCTGTTACGGTGAAAGCACTGCAGCCTCATTAACATTCATGATGTCATTAATTAATATGCATGACATCCGTCCATAGGAGTGGATCCCTTCCCCACTGTGGTTCTCCTCAAGATTTCTTTGTTTCTCCCAGCGGGTTTTCTGAGATTGTTCTTGCCGCAGAGGAGGCTCTAAGGATGTGGGAAACCCTCGCCTTGTTTTGTCTGATAGTTTATTTGTGTGACATCTGTTTGTGACAGTTCATTTGTTTGATCATTGTTTTATGTTTGATATTGATTTGTTTTGTGTTTGTTGGTGTCTGTGACATCCTTTAACCTCTTAAGCCCTAACGTCCCCATTTTTGGGGACTTGCCACTTTTAGAGACAATTCTTGTTTATTTTAATCTTATGTAAAAATGGCCAAAATTGCCAACATTTTCAACGACAGAATAATGGATAGAGCCAGATTTTATTTTTATTTTGTGCTCAAAAGCATGTTTTAAAATATTTTAACCTTTTAAGTCCAAAGGTCCCCGTTTTTGGGGACTTGCCACTTTCAGAGACAATCCTTTTTAATTTTAATCTATTTTTTAAAATGTGTTCACAAAAAAGTGTATTTTATTTTTCTTGGAAAAACTGTATTTTATGACCAAATATATAAAAAGGATAACAAATTTTCAATGTCATTGAAATATTACAAATTAGAAATTTTTCGGCCAAAAAGTGCCAAATTATGACCTATTTATTACAATGGGATTCCACCTAGACTATGATTTTCTTGAAAATGTTCACATCTACAGTATATAAGACATTCATATCATATGAGAGCAATATGAACATTGTAGACATTTTACAAGCTGCTAAAGCCTTCCAGAGGATATGTATACCAAATTCAGAAAAAACAGCCACGGGCTTAAGAGGTTAAGATGACTCCTGTTGTGATATTGGGCGATACAAAAATAAATTATCGCGGAAACACAGCGCCAAAGGCTGTATAAATCAGCTGACAAGACACGTCACAGCAACATCATGTGACCATCTCTGGGGAAGATTGCAAACAGGAAGCAATCAAAACGGTCCGGTATGCAGATAAACCTAAACCGGTCTGATCAAAAAGGAAGTACTTAAACTGATGTATTAATTGATTTATGGAGTCATCAAAAGTATATCAATATTAGCATAAAAAGTATTGGTATCGTATCGTCCCACAAAACATCGCGATATAACGTAAAATCAATATATGAAGAGTTTATTTGCAAAAACAGATAAGTGCCATTGACTAAAATCAATATATGCTTGTAGTTTTCTCTTTTTGTAGATAGTTTTTATTTTATTTTTATTTTTATTTTTTTATTGATCTCACAATGGAGAAATGTACTTGTCACAACAGCTCTTAGGACAGTATCACATGCACAAAGTCAGGAAAAGTGTCATCAAAGAAGCAAAACAACAGGTAATAGTAATAATAGTAACAATAAAATAAAATAGAATAAAGACAGTCTCTTAGCGTCTCTCTGTAAATAAACAGATGAGATTTTAATGAATATTTTAGTGCATCAGAAATATGAAGTCACTTGTTATTGATCAAATTAATTCACCTTTAACTTTACTGGTGCTACCTGCAGAGGACGGCAATACAAATTCAAAACAACTTAGCAAAAATTTCAAAATGGAGATATCTGCTTTTGCAAACGAACTCTTCATATTATCACACCCGTAATCGCCGCAGTAGTCACTGGCTTCAGTCATGCATGAATTCATCTATGACAGAACATGAAGTCATGTTGATTCCTCATGATGTAGTATTGCATGAATACATCATGACATCATGCAATAATTCATCTATTATGTAAACATTAGTACAAGGTGTTACAAAAAAATCTGTTTGCAACAATAATAGCTCCATCTAAAAGTTCACACTGAATATCTTTTTCCAGCTTGCCCGACGTCCCATTCTCCATTTACTCTCAGATTTCAAACCTGAAACATTACATTTACCGCACATCTTAAACATTGCTTTTACAAATGGATCCATTACGAGCTTCCCAGACAGGGGCTGTTTCTTGCCAGACTATTGCACTGCGTTTCATAATGTGCGAGGTGTCGAGCTCATCCTCAGCCCTTGTACTGATAATTGGCCCCTGCTGACCATTTATGTTACAACATTTGACCTGGATTCAGCAGTTTTTTGGAGAGACTGGTTTACCCCGTAGATACAAAACAGAATATGATGCCTTAAGCGTTCAAGGGACCCAGCTGAGTCTTTTGTGCTCGTCCTAAACCTGGATTATTGGAGAAAGTTGCACACGCTTTCCAGTGCAAAAGCCATTTTAAATTATGATTTGTCGTTCTGGCCCCAGGAGGGAATGGGGACTAGGAAATAAATAGAGAAAACTGTTATGTTATGAGCTTCAGTAGGATTGTACAGTATTCCATATAGTCAACTCTGTCTATAATTCATTTAACATTGTAAAAAAAACCTTTCGAGAAACGATGATGACTTTATATGTTAGTTCATATAGCAACAAAATTGATCTTTTCAGCTAGTAAAAACATAAAGATGGATTAATATTCCACCCTTGACAGTGCGCTGCTCTTTCAAATGATAGATTTTTAGAAACAAAACAACCCCAAAATCGAGTCAAAACATTGTGGGTTGAAGTATAAGTGTATAACAGAAGAGCAAGAATAAGAAAAGAAAGAAAAGTGAGATGACGTCACTTGTGGAGACCAGAAAAATAAAGTTGGGACTTGATAAATTTTGTGCGCAGAAATAGAAAGTCCATCCCTCTCTCATCAGCACTCCTCCTTCCTTCCTTTCTTCCACACTTCCCTCTATACATCTGCGCTGTCTGTCTCAGCCTCTGCCACTGCCTCCCATCTCCCTGCGATAGGGTGCCATCTGGGTGATCAATGGACTTCATTCTTTACAGGAAATTCTCCCATGATGGATTTTTCTTTGCCGTGTGTGCTTTTGTAAAATTGTGACCGCGGATTTTCCTCTGTGTAGAGAGGAAAAAAGGGGGATTTGAAAGACACAGCGCAAGACATGTTTTGTTGTTTTTATTGAGGCTTTTTTGTTAACAGATCGCAGATGCAGCGTATGAAGCTATAAATGACTCGCAACTTCCATAGTTTAATGGGTTCGTCTTACAGTGTCTGCAGTGTTACAGTGCGCATCTTAATGTGTCGTGTTCATCTAGAAATATGTAGAATTAGCAGAAATTGTCCAAAATTACTTCAAAATTATTGAAGAAATAACTTGTAAATGTGAAAACAATTGTCTTGAACTCTTTCTTTTCTTCAAATAATGTTACTTTGAATAATAATAATAAATAATAATAATAATAATGCTTCAAACTTATATAGCACTTTTTGTACACTGAAAGACGCTTTACATAGACGGGATGGACAACAATGGACTTTATATATTTGAGGAAATGTTTTATTTATATTTTCATACAGGAATCAGGGATTTTATGTATAAAAATGACTATTTCTATATTTTAGGAACTAAAGGAACTTAAATATATTCTGTTGAACATTTTTTTCAGAAGGAATTTTGAATATCTAGTAGGGATGGTGCGATATGAAAATTTTCTGCCGATATCCGATATCTGCCTCACTGCTGTGGCCGATATCCGATATTTGCCGATATTAATATCAACATTTAAAATCAATAGCAAGACCCGCTCACGTCGAGTAAAGTTCCTACATTCATCACTGGAAACATTGATAATGATAATGGTTCACTCAGATTTCTTTTGAGACTATGGTGGCTGTGAAAATCTTGCTTCCTCTTGGGGACATTTTTAAAGAATTTGTGTTGGAGATTCTTTATTTATAAAGAGTTATGACTCATTTCAGCACATTTGAATAAACTGTTGCCCCAGTCAGATCAGTTGCCTGTCTGTGCTGTAGAAAAACGGCAGTTAACATGGAAAAATCCCCTGCTGATATTTTTTTCCCAATCTGGCCGATACCGATATTTGAAAAATAGGCAAATATCTGCTGATATATCGGCGGCACCGGTATATATGCCCATCCCTAATATCTAGTTTATTTCTTGAATATTCTAGTTACTGCTATTAGTGAAAACAAAATCCTGCAAGTGTTAGGATATAATCTTTGTCAACTGCAAAGGTTTTAGATTTGCTGTAACTCTAGCAAGTTTCAATAGTCATCCAACTATTATCATCAGCTAGGAGTTGAGACCCATTAGGCCACACCTGTGTCAATCCTGCAAGATTGGAAATTGGATGAAAAATCTTTGCACCTGCTG
>OMNZ01075724.1:3410-18083 GCA_900303255.1 Lesueurigobius sanzi
AAGCATTTAAGTGAATTTGAAGCATGAATGGCTATCTAAAAAAACAAAATAGGAGATTCCTGATTTAGACCAGTGCTAATTTCGACATCATACTGTATTTTCATTTAGTTTAAGTCTTAATCTTTTTAGTCAAACCATTCCTTTTTATTTGAGTCTAGATTCAGTTGACTAAATTCAAAATGTATTACTGTATTTTGCTACGGAGCTTCTCAACATGAACGAAGCACAGACCTGTTCTTTTGGCTCTTTCAAACTGTGTTCAAACGAGTTCACAGTTTTCTTCTGTTCATGTTTACTTGATCTTTATTAGTTGACAAAAATACCAGGACATTTTAGTCACAGTTTCAGTCAAGTGACTACTTTTAACTTCATGTCCGTCCAAATCTAGCCAACGAAACACTGATTTCGAGCTGCAATAAAACACACAAATCAATGAAACCCCCTTCACACCGAGAACTGCACATACTCATTTACCCTGTACTCCAAATAAAGTTCCAGATTACTCTCACTGTGCGGGCGCCATGGCACTCGAAATGAAAATATCTCTCCAGCTCCAAAGTCAAAGCCTCGCCAAATTTGCATTGGAGACGGGCATTTGGAGCCTGCAGACATGATAACACGGTGGAGCATCGAACAATAAGCCTCATTCACATTTTGTAGTAAGCTGCTATTATTTCTTCTAAGAGGATTTCGGAGAGCCAGCCACATGGTATTTGCCTGAAAACACACTCAATGTCGCTCAGTTTTGGCTAAGTTAGTTGTTTTAGTGCACCATTTTCACTTGCAATGTAGGCCTACCGCTTTCAAACCATACTGTCACTACTTGCTTGTGAAATAAATCTTTTTTCTGTCTGCCTCCTATACGTTCCACTCTTTTCACCACCGTTGAAACCGATGAAGACGAGAGTTTTTTTTAAAGGGCGAGAAGGTGCATAAAACCCTCCCATAAGCTGGTCTACTTTCCCACATGCCCTCAAAAGCCACACTGCACTTAGTTAGCTCAATAATCTCGACCAGCTGTAAAAATGTGAATTGGCCTGACAGCTAAAAAAGACTGAACGCATCCTTCACAGGCTTCAATCCATCTAATCAGAGCCATCTCCCCTTTCCCTTCCGCCCCAAATGTGCTTTAGTCTTTCCTCCCACGTTGCCACAGGCACATCAGTTCTGATTAGGCCGACATATTGCTCTTGATTTCGCAAACGAGCGACAGGAATTAGTTGGAGTCTGTCATTTTCATCTTCAAATGTATTTTTTTTCCGCCCTCTCTCCTCTCATATGCCTGTGATAATTTCGACGGCAGTGGCAGAGAGGAGCAGCACCCACGGGCCTGCCGCTACTTGCCTGTCTTTTGCTGGAGGTGGCGCCATGCAAAGTCAGCGGGACGGCTGATTAATGCCAGGATCTGTCTGAAAGTCTTGATTATATTTAGTTCTATGACGCAGCCGGCAGCTTCTGAAGGGTGCAGTCTCCTCCACCAAAAGGTTTATGGGCATTGTGTCCAGCGCAACTTGAAAGCAAGAATTGATAAATAAAGATAAGAGTGGGAACAGAACTCATGCATGGCCTTACTGGTCTCTATATCTTGAATTTGTACCTGGATGTGATTTGACATTTGTGGCCAAGTCATCTCTTTTGAATGGTTCGATCTAGTTTTAATTTTCTGTCTGAAAAACATTAGATAGCAGCACATGAGTCGAGCAGAAACCATGAGTGATAGGTTTCTCCTCAAATTGACTCGGTACAGCAGGTTTTATTTACATGGCACACAAAATGAGTCAGTTAGCATAGTCATTTTAATCAAAACACATCAACCTTTTTAGAGCTGAGGGCTTCTTCAAGAGGATTACGTTGTTCAAGACAGGCCAACAATTTAAAAAGACTGTATATGAAGCCATTATTAGGTATTAACCATCTGTGTAGGTTCTCAGTCGTACAGGAGTTGTCCATCATAGGCAAAATTTCTTCAGTCTTCACCTGTACTCTGTAGTTGAAGTGTAGGACGTTTACGATCTTAGCCCAAAGATCGTCATCAGCTTAATAACGACTTGAGCATGCTTGTGGGTCTCATAAGAGTAAACCAGAAGGAGGAGTAAAAATGTCCTACACTTCAACTACAGAGTACAGATGACGACTCAAGAATTTTTGGCAACTATTAACCATGTCAAAAAAAAAAAGCATATTCTGTTCCCCAAACATATTCTGTTTTTTTAAAGATTGTATGTGACAAATGAATTATCTGATCTAAAGTTACAGTATTTAATAATTGGATATTAACCGTATCATATCATCAACAAATTCTTTGATGCTTTAAACACACACTGAGTCACAAGAATTATTGTATGATGGAAAACGAAGAATCAAGGTAATCCTCCCACATTATAACTCTCTATTTACATTTTCTAAAAAGCCTTTATTGTACTGGGCTAATACATATTAAAATCTTTTAATACATGTTCCTGGTTTCTTCCACACGTATCGGCTCCAACAAGCCTTTTTCAAGAGGGCTTGTTGGAGCCGTCAATGTAAATAGTGAATTATAATTTGGGAGGAGTGCCTTGGTTCTTTGCTTTTCTCTTAAGTTTCTGTTACGCCAAAGAGCACCTTCCCCCAAAAAACTACTTTTGTGGTGCTGACTTCCTGAGCACTTTGTGTCCAGTTCCTCTCATAAATTATTGTTTTTAAGAGTCAGATTGCAAGAAAATGTATCAACCTGGTCCTATTGTTGTGCCCCTCCCACACACCTCTCTTTCTCTAGTCTATACTTTCTAATTTCTATCTATTTTATGCACTATACCCCTTTAAAAAGAATTCCGCTTTTACAATGCTGGAAAATAATGTCATTCCACTACAATAAAAAATCATCTACTGAGCCTTTTGTATTTCATCCCGTTCTATTGTCGTGCAGAAAAATCCCTTGTCTGACTCATTTCCCTGTGAATCTAATACATAAAACAAGGCATTGGTAATAAAAATAGCAACATCAAACTGGCACCAGTGCTGAAGCATTACCAAATCTGAATTGGAAATGGGCATCCACAGCCTGCGGGCACGATAACGCGCCGGAATAAACACAACAATAAGCCTCATTCACAGTTTAAGCTCTCAAATTTCTTTTCTTCTAAGAGGATTTCTTCGACACATCATGGGATTCACCAGGAGACGCCGTGATTCCTGACGGACTTCTCGCTCCATTGATTTAAAACATGAAATTAGACGTTAATCTCCCTGGAAGCACCCTGTCATTGCTCATAAAATAGATATGAATATAGTTGATGGATGCAGCATGTCTTTGGTTTTTCTGCCCAAATTTTTATGTTCATGATCTTTTTGACGAGTACATTAGTACATACACATTAGTACATACTCTTTTTATAAAGAGAGGCACTGTTGTACTCCTTGATGAAACCACTGGTCCAAACATAATTGATACATATAAGATGCCCAATGTAAAATTGACAACTTCTTTCTCTGGATTTACCTTACAGAGATCTTTACTAGAAAGTCACATCATGCCAAATCGAGCAGCTTTGAGAAATCCTGATTAATTTAGTTGTTTCATCGTTTGCACCCCAAAAATCATCACAGGGTTTATTTTGAGCAGTCAATATGTGGCACCGTCGATTTGGGAATATACCGTGAGCTTTTATCTACCTGTAGAGGGAACTCTTGGCCAATTTGAAATCCTGACCAGCTCTGTCTCTCACTTCTTACAGTCTTTTCCACGACATTCCCTTATAATTATAAGGTTCTGTCTGTGTTGTAAGAATTTCTGAGATACAGTTTGTAGGTTTAGAGTTATGACCACTCACAGTTGTGCTCAAAAGTTGAATATGCATGATGAAACAAAAACCTTTATTTCACTCATGGTTAGTGGTTGTGTGAAGCCATTTATTGTTGAAAAACCTGTTGGTTTACGCTTTCAACTAGAGAAACTACCCAAATGTCCCTGATCAAAAGTTTACATATTGTGCATCTTCAAACAAGCATCAATTTTGTCAGAGAGTCCTGTATTTCAGCTGAAGTGAGTTTTTCTTTGCTCCTGAACAGTTTTCCTGCAGTTGTTGAAGGTCATGTAAACGTTAGATCAGGGACATTTGAGTAGTTTCTGTTTCATTATGATTTCAAAAGAGTAAACTCAGTTCTTTGGCAATGAATGGCTTCACACAACCACTAACCATGAGTGGGAAAAAAAGGATTTTTGTGTTATCATTCATATTCTATAAAAGATGGCCAAAGGTTTAAAAGGGTATGTAAATGTACTGTATGAGCACAAACATTTACAAAAATATGATATAGCTTACAGAAGAGGTGCGGGAACAGGGAAATGTGGCTCAATTTTAACAAGAATGTCAGATAGAACATTGTAATTCTAAGGGGACAACATTATTTCTAAGTTTAAAAACGTTAAAAAAAATCTATATTAAGTTTCCTAAAACCAGGCTTTTAACCCACAATCTAAGGACATCCCCAAACTGAAGCACTCTTAAGTTGGAGTTTGAAGAGGGCACAGTCACTCCTTGGTATTGACAGCTGATGCAGGTGTGTGTTTACCCCACAGCAGACACTGCCCAGCACTAAAAGCATCAGGAGTGAAGCGGCCGTAATTAAAATTGCAATATGTTGTCCTTTTAGAGACATTATGTGATCCATCAAGCGCTTGATCCATGGGCTTGGCTGGGCACGCGGCAGCTTGCTCTCTGAAGGCTTTAGGGGGGGCCGCTCGCATTGACATCTGCAGTGACAGTGCTGGGTTAGCAGGGTCTTGGGAGCGGAGCACCATCCATTACTGTAACACCCTCTACCTGAGTGATCGAGTGAGTTGGGGAGGACCATTTATGCCATGGAGGCTCATCTTATACTCGTGCATATTCTACCACAAGGAGACGATGTATATGGAAGGAGAGCGCCCTGATTGAGCAGGTGCTGCAAGTAGGGCTTCATAGCGAATTTCTCCAATGGGGGTTAATTAAGTTTATCAAATTGAAAAAGTATCATTCAGGTACCAGTGTCGTAAACTAAGTATCAATAAAATACTGGTATCGGAAAAGAAATGTAATGATTACCGAGCCCTATAGCTGCAAGTGGCCCTGCTGTAAAAGTTTTCAACTGGACTCTTGAACTTAGGATGTTTTCTAGTCCAGTTGACAACTTTGAAAACCTTTAATATGATGGGAAATTGGACAGCTGATAACACAACTGATGAAAAATAAAAATAACTTTTTCTTCATATGATAAATTCTCACATCTTAAGAGCTACACATTCACAAAATCCCAGTCAAATGCAATGTAGTAGTAGTAGTAGTAGTAGTAGTAGTAGTAGTAGTAGTAGTAGTAGTAGTAGTAGTGGTGTCTGCAGGTTTGGGACAGAGTTCCAGCTGATATTGTGCAAGTCTGGATGTAATAAAGGACAACTAGTACATTGATATGCTTCTGAGTGCAAGCATTTGAATGACAACGAGTTCAGGGCAGTTGTAGGATTGGTCTGAAATTGTTACGCAACAATTTGTCGCAACGTGGGCAAAGATTCTTCAGTCTTCATCTGTACTCTGTAGTTGAAGTGCAGGATGTTTAACGCTTATCCAAAAAGCTTCGTCAGCAAACGAGTAGACCTGACAGGCTCGTGGCCGAAAGGCCAACCTTTAGAACCAAGAGGTGGGACTTGGAGGTTAACTCCTCCTAGTTTCTGCTTAAGAGACCTACAAGTGCATCAAGCCTACTCAGTTGCTGACAAAGCTTTTTGGATAAAGAGCAAAGCATCCTGCACTTCAACTACAGAGTACAGCTGAAGACTGAAGAAACTTTGCCTACGATGGGCAACTCCTGCACAACTGAGAACCTACACAGACAAATTTGTCGCAACGTATTGTATGTTCTGTGTTTAGAAACAGGCAGTAACAGCAAATAAAATGGCATCTATGGCGAAACGATATTATAGCATGCCTGCAAAGCATAAAAAATAGTATTCCTTCTTTAATAGTCAAGCTTCCTCTCACACGTACTTTGTAAATCCCTGTCTCTGTAGGAAATTAATTCAAAGTAACCAAAGTGACACTAAGAAGCCAGATTCTGCCTAATGCCTTGAGTAAATATTTGATTGAATGTGAAATAATAAGAGGGATTTCTGATGGAAATGACTTGCATGGATGAACTGCAAAATTAGTAAATGTATAAACCCCGGTTTTGTCAGATCACATTTATTCTTTAAACTGGAGAAGTCATTAATATTCAGTAAATGTTGTGGTTTGGATATGTTTAGTTACTGTTGGACAACACAAAATAAAGAGTTTGTTTTATTAATACATTAAATTCAATGTATTAATGCATTTTCCCGGAAGGAGCTTGATTGGGCACATTAACCTTTATCATTAGTTATCAAGCATGTCCCTGAATGTATGGAATGTGTACCATCAAATATTTTATCCCAGGAGCCTCCTGAGACCCAGACAGTGCCTTTTTGACCACCGCGATATCTTTCCTGCTTATATCTCCCATACTCTGCGCGTGACTGGACTACACAGCATTGTAAATAGTGTTTGTCCTGACTAAATAAAGGACATGAATACAAATAAATAACCCATGATGTACATTAAGGATACCTCATGTGTGGCCTTGTTTTCTCTACATTTTTCTGACTTAAACATAACTGAGTAAACACTGAGCAGCAGCTGAGGAGATCAGAAAGAAGTGAAGAAGGTTTTTGCACAATTAATGACTTGGTAAGTCTGTTGTAGCCTCTTTTTAATAATTGTGGCAGAAGGTTTTATTTACATCACATGAATTTCAAAGGTTAAAATGAATCCGGCTGTAAGCATTAGTCATTAGCATTGATCAAAATGTGTAATGAGCAAATTAGGTATAAGCCAATAGGATTTCTCTGACTGGATTCATACAAAATCAACATAAAAATGAGCCAATCATTTGAACGGCTCTTTTATTCAAATGGATTCAAAAGATTATGCTCTTGTTAAACAGCAATTGGCTTGGTGCACTATGTTGCTATGCTAGTTCCTCTGACCTGAAAGTGTGAGGGCCAGTACTTCCTGTCCTCTTCATTTCCTATTAGGGCTGCACAATTTTGACCAAAAACAATACGTAATTGCAATTTTGTTTTTTCAATTAGCGATTTTAATATTTTAATTTGAAAATTTTGTGATGGTGGGCACCACACCAGCTGAGAACCACTGCATTAGATGAATGTTAGCCTTTAGCTTCAATATAAACTCTCCGACCTACACAGACGTGTCCTCCACTGAAGTATTTACATCCTACATCAAGTTATTAAGTGATCATCTACCAGGAACTCACTTTCCATTACGGAATCTGTAGAAAATATGATTATTCCAATGGGTATTACATTATTGTTTTAATTTTTTTATTTGAGACGGGACAGTGCACATTAATCAACATTAAACAATGTAAATGTGCTCGAGTTAGCTAAATTAAGCCAATTTTCATCGGTAGTCCCGTGGGCAGATGTTAAGACCAGCCTAACCTCCATAGGAAATGAATAGAACAGGAAGTACTGGCCCTCACAGTGTTAAGTCAAAGGAACTAGCATAGCCACATCATACACCAAGCCATTTCAGAACATGGCTTACTACTTTGTCAGAGAAAATTATTATTATATTTTTTAATTTATGCTTATGTTTCAGCCAGTGCTGTTTTCGTCAACGATAACTAAGAACGATTATTACGTTGACGACCCTCAAGCTGCAGCGTGCTCTCATATGACCCTGTGACCCCGCCCACTCAGCTGCATCACTACGGTGTTTTACTCAGGCTCGTCTTTATACTCTTTATATAGCCACATGTTAGGGTTAATTATAATACATTATAATAAACTGAGAAGTGTGCAGCACTTAAAAACTCAAGCTAAAAGGTTAAGTGATAAGATATGAAAAGTAGGGAGCACTGGGCGCAGAAACAATATCAGATTGTGATACATAAGAAATTATTTGGCAGTTAAAATGTAACTTATAAGAGAATATAAATGACTGTGATATGGCAGATTTGGGGAAAAAAAATACTAAAACTATAAGCCTATAGTTTTATACAGTTTTCATTGACTAAAACTATCACCTAGAAATGACTAAAATGTGACTACAACCAATAATAAAAAGAGTTTTAGAAGATAGCCCTATTGCTGTCTCCAGTGTATTAGAAGCATGTAAGTATTAAATAATAATGTGCTGTATTGTTTTTATTTATATTCTCTACCTGAATCGTCATCTTAGAAAAGTAACAAGTAATCCCAATAGACTAAAGCAAAGTGCATCCATCATCACCCCGGTCTCACACGAGGGACTTAAACTTCACATAGTCAGTCCTTCTTGTATTGTCATCATCCCGGGGACAGTGGGCAGAACAACAACAGCACTCATTTCGACATGGGGACTGACTGATATCTAACAGAGGGGACATCTGAAGCGACACATCTCAAAACCACATCTCCGGACCGAGAGAAAGAGGTGCCCACAGTCTTCGTGAAAACAAACCGCAAACATCGAAGGCTCTTATAAAGGTTTCTGCTGGAAGTGTTGCGAGATAAGGAGTGCAAAGATAAGACGCGATGTTCTGCTGCTTTGGGGAGAAAACATTGTCTGTGTAAACTCCAATACCTGAAAGAGCTGCTGCAAGATTAGCGATGTGCCAAATGAAAATGCTCAAGACGGCCTCTCTGCAGACTCTGCTCGGAGACTCGCGGTGCATTTGGTTATTGGCAAATGGAAGATCGAATCAGATGAGCAACTGAGCTAAATGTTTGTTCAGTAAACATCTAAGCTTCGGTGAAGACTGACTGCAAAGAGAACATGTGCAAGAAGAGTTACAGTAATGTTTAATTGTTCAAAGTAAATTTGCAAGATGAATTAACAATTTTGGATGGTTGGATACATTTTCTATTCTATTAACCTGCCTGCTGAGGGACTGCCGATATGAACTGAAGCTAAAACTGGTATAAAGAATATTTAATCAATGTTTTTTGAACATGGTTCCAGTTAAACAGACTTTCTTCCACCCCTTTTACTAATAACACATGGAAAAACCTGATTTTTTTTTTCTAGTAGTGGAGTACAATTTTGTCTTAGTATATTGCAAAAGCCAATATTTGATGTAAAAGTTCAGTGAGTCATGTGCTGTACATGTGATACTAATACCATGTGAACTAGGGAACCTATTTACCCCACATGGAAGTCTGTTGTTCCCACTTGGTTTGTGTTCATGTGCCTTTTCCAACTGAGGAAAACCTTTTCTCCAGTTCTCGATGTCCATGTGATGTTAGAAGTTCAGAATGAGGGTTTTGTCATGAGATTTGGGTCATGACTGAAAGGACAAGATCGCGGCTACAAGCGGCCAAAATGAGTTTCCTCCGCAGGGTGCCTGGGCGCACCCTTAGAGATAGGGTGAGGAGCTCAGTCACCCGGGAGGAGCTCGGAACAGAGGCGCTGCTCCTTCACGTCGAACGGAGCCAGCTGAGGTCCTGGTCGCCTCCCTCGAGAGGTGTTCCGGGCTTGTCCCCCTGGGAGGAGGCCCCGGGATAGACCTAGGAAATGCTGGAAAGACAATGTCTTTAAGCTGGCCTGGGAACGTCTTGGGATCCAGGAAGAGCTGGAGGAGGTGTGCGTGGATCGGGAAGTCTGGGCATCTCTGCTCAGGCTGTTGCCTCCGCGATGTGGAAATCACATTCGCCACGTCTTTCATAGTTAACATGAATATATTAAATAAACAATACAAGTTCTTTGATAGATCAAAACCATGTTATATTTCCCTTGTGCTGTAATATCGCTGTGATTTAAAACAAACAGCACAACCCGATTGGATGCATCAGCTGTTTATCAGTTATCATCAACTCTACATTTACTAAAAGTAGTAGCCTTTTGTACTAATCAGATCTCTGTCGGAACAGTGCTGCTTTTTGATGAACCCAAAAGACTGCATCTTGGGCCAGTTGTTCTAAATTTGACTGATCTAAATTGATTTGCAAAACCTCGCAATTAGACACAGTCATCTTAAAAGAGAGGTTTTAAAGACTGAATGAAAGAACATTTCTCTCAATCATGCGTGAACGATACAAGTTAATGAATCTTCACACTTGAGAATAAAGAAGACATTTGAGGGAGCCATTACTTGAAGCTGCTCGGAGACTTTCCATAAACCAATTAGAGAGAAAAGGTCATACAGTGTAGCCTCGAAGAAAGGAGATAAATGCCTGCACGGATATGGCCCAGGGTCTGTTTTTGACTGTCACACTTTCAACTCGAAGGGAACCAGCAAGAAAGCAAGAAGAGACTAAAACCATATTAACCCTGAACTATCTTGATAAAAAGTTGTTGTCCTGTTAAAATGGATGAGGAGTTCTTCCTCGTGTAACGCAAAATGTGCCAAGAGAAGAAAATTGATCGCAATCTAGTTCTGCAGGAATAACAACTCCAGACACGAGTCTTATCAAGGAAAACAAGACAAGAGATGTGTCAGCTGCTCCACCAAGAAGCATCACAGAAAAGGATAAAGTTAAGAATCACGGGGAAAAATATGATCAAGTCGGTGCATTTTTTTATTTGGAAACAAGTTTTGCTTTTTAAGGCTGTCAAATATTCCAATACGACACGATTTACGCATGGTCTTGAGCTATTTCTCTCAAACTTTTCACACTATCATAAAATTGACCTTTCAGCTACCCTACATCAAGGAAGAAAGGCAAGGCAAGTTTATTTGTAGAGCACAATTCATGCACAAGGCAATCCCAAGTGCTTCACAATTACATCAAATTACAAGGCAGATCAAATCAATCAATAAAGCATGAATATTGGCTTACATTTGTATTGCGCTTTACAAGCCGGTGTCACTAGTTTCTCACTGCGCTATACTGCAGTCATTATTCTTTCACTCCATACTCAGAAGATACTACTGTAGCCACAGCTGCCAATCTGCACCATTTACCCCTCCGGCCACCACCAACCACTCTCTCACACGACATCCATAGGGGCCAGGGATGCCATTAATAACGGAGAGTATGGCGGCTCCCCATGGTCTAATTTGCTCCACCATTACTAAAAACAAGCTAAGCAAGACATTTGGATTGGAATTCATGTGCTTCTTGTCTGAACATAAACACATAACATTAACTACACTGTTTAAAAATTGGATTAATAAGATAAAATATCAGTACGATGTTAAATTTTTACTCCAAAATACCTACAATTATTCTATTCCCAAATCTTTATAATCTTATGTCCCCATTTGGACATGGGACCCAGTGGCCTCTGGTCAGCCTAGAGCCTGCATCGGGGGGCCTTGGTCTACTCTTGAGCTACAGTACATATTTGCGCTTCGGTCTGTTCCTTTTCGTTCGCACAGGGGCATGGCCTGGTGGCTCGCTGGTTGCCCGAGGGCCTGCTTGAGCGGGCGGGCGAGGGGGAATGATTCTTGGTATGCGTGGGCACTCGCGGTAGTCGGGTGCGTGGGGGCATCATTGTGTGTTTTTTGGCTTTGTGTGGCTGAGTGTCTGAGTCGTGGGGGTTGAATGGGGAAGGGGGATTGGTGCTCTATAAGCAAATATTGATTGATTGATATATTTTGTTTCCAAGATTACATTTGAGTTACAGTGACACCGCAATTTCCCTTGTGGATCAATAAAGTTTGTCTGAGTCTAAGTCTCAAAATGAATATTAGATTAAATGATTTGAAGATCACCTTTACCACCACAGTCTCGTTCAAATGTGTGGGAAAAACTGGAGGCAGTGGGTGAAGTGTCTTGCCCAAGGATAAGGATGTCTAAACCAGGGGATATAGTTCAATGCATGGCTTAAGCATAGCTGAAGCGATCTCTAATTGAAACAAGTCCAAAATGACTGTCTTCATTGTAGCCACAGCTGCCCTGGAGCAGACTGACCACCACCATTCACTCACTCACACTTTTTTTTCACACCGGCAAGGCAGAAAGTCTGCACCTGCTGGGATTTGAACCACAAACCTTCAGATTATAAGACCATGTTCCAAAAGTATGATTAATGGTTGTAGTACAAGAGAAAAATATCAAAGGAAATAGTAGCCGGAATATATGTCAACAAAGACGAATGAGAAAAAGCAGTGTGACATTAATACAGATAAAAGAAACACAAATCTGCAACTTCAGAGGAGTGTGTTGCTGGAAGAGGTCTGCTTACGGCACTTAGCATGCAGTCCCCGCCTCATTCCCCGTGTCAACTCACTGCTGTTTAGTACAAACCAGCCCTGTGTGACAGGCCTGTGATACTAAAGAGACGGAGAGAGAGAGCGGCTTAAGTTATGCGAATCCACCAGGGGAATGTACACACACCGAAACAAAGTGGGAATTAATACATTATACATTGCATCGTAGCAACTCGGAAAACGGCAAGGCCAGAGAGAGGTTAAACAAATAAAACATAGTCATAATCTGATAGAAAAGGAGGGTTTTCGGTCAAGCATCTACCCTGGAACTGCAGTTAAAGGTTCAATAGTTTTTTCAAGCTTAATATCGCAGTGATATTTTGTAGTAGCTTGTAAAACTTATGTTACATGACATTACAAAATGCAGTTATAGCAAAAGCCAGCAGAGGGCCCACTTTCTGCTTTTGTACATTGGTGATCGGGGAAAAAGTACCAAAACACGAGAAAGTGTGCAACCGATGGAGGGACGCTTGATCAGGAAATGACATCACCTCCACAGGACAACGCTAGCTAAAACTAATCCAAACTAACCCTAAACCTAACCCTATTCCTAACCTTAAGGATAGTGGAGTTTACTAAAGTTGTGTTATTGAGATATTGAGAACTTAATTAAAAGTCGCGAAAATAAAAGTGGAGGTGATGTCATTTCTTGTGGAGCTCCATTAGTCCCATCTCCTCCGTCGTCTGCAGCCAGACCCTCTTGGTGGTCACGATTGGACAAGATTGGAATAAGTTTCATGAAGGTATCTGGAGCCTGAAAATCAGAGAAACTAAAACAAAACACTTTATGTGTGATTTTGAAGAGGATATAACATTATAGCATGGTTAAAATCTCATACTATAAGGTACATTTTGTTTATACTGAACCATTGCAAGAAGTACAACTTTTCAGTGTGGAGTAAGTTATTGTAACTCAGTGCAAGGTACAATGCTAGGAATAGGTAATGATTCGTCAGCTTCAAAAATACATCAACAACAGTCCCATTACACAAAACAATTTCATAAAAAAAACAACAACTCAAAGGCAATTTTAGTCTAAACAAATCAAAAACACAGATTTTGCTTTTAGTATAATCCAAGCAGCTACATATTTCAACGCCGTTTGAGTTGAAGTCAGGTGAAGCAGCGCTATTATCTTTGCTCCTTTGTGAGAAGCTGAAAAGGCCCTTGCCGTCTCTGTAGTGTTTAGCGGTTATAATCAGCTTTGGTGCCTGGAAAGCACAAAGAAAATAAAAGATTTGGTATTGACGCAGAGCATTAGGGCCATTAGGTCTCATTAACACACTCGATCAAAGCCGCTGGGGCCCAGATCCTGATACACTGCCTGCTCTGGAGATAGCAAAAGCCCACTCTGAAGTCGACTATTGTTTGTGCTGAGATACTGCCAATAGCTTTGCATTGTTAATTTCCTAAGCCACAGCAATACCAAGATACCCAATAGGCCTAACTTTATGACCACACAGTGAAGGCAGCTGCGTGGGTTAAGTATTTGCAGATCAATTTAAACCGTACCTGAACACTTGACATAAATCTGCCAAAACGCTGAGCTGGTTTATCTTGGCAACCCAGAATGAGTTAAAAAACTTTGGTAGTGATGCATTGAGCCGGCAGCACGGACCCACTCTTCATCATTGAATCTAAGTGTACATTTAAGTGTACAAGTGTAAGGTTATTATAGGACCAATTTTTTTTTTAAATGTCCTTGTCTTAGAAGCAGTAGAAGCAAATTAGACAAAGAGAGAATTGTGAAGTCTAAGGCACATGGGCGGTCAGTCATTTTGGATTTGATCTGATACCAGCTAATACTTGGGCTAGAATGTTGATACCGATCCGATACAAAAGTGTTTTACATAGGGATGCACCGATCCAGCTTTTTGCTTACCATACTGATACTTGGGGTTTGAATATCTACCGATACCCAATACCAACCGATACTGCGAGATTTTCACAAAAGTATGTTTGTAGATGACTTACAGTGGGGAAAAAAAAATATTTAGTCTGCCACAATTGTGCAAGTTCTCCTACTTAAAAAGATGAGAGAGGCCTGTAATTTTCAACTATGAGAGACAAAATGGGAAAAAAAATCCAGAAAATCCCATTGTCTGATTTTTAAAGAATTTTTGCAAATTATGGTGGAAAATAAGTATTTGGTCAATAACAAACGTTCATCTCAATACTTTGTTATATTTACCCTTTTTTGGCAATGACAGAGGTTAAACATTTTCTGTAAGTCTTCACAAGGTTTTCACACACTGTTGCTGGTATTTTGGCCCATTCCTCCATGCAGATCTCCCCTAGAGCAGTGATGTTTTGGGGTTGTCGCTGGGCAACACAGACTTTCAACTCCCTCCAAAGATTTTCTATGGGGTTGAGATTTGGAGACTTGCTAGGCCTCTCCAGGACCTTGAAATGCTTCTTAGGAAGCCACTCCTTCGTTGCCCGGGCGGTGTGTTTGGGATCATTGTCATCCTGAAAGACCCA